>WOGN01000657.1:10278-23028 GCA_015342105.1 Leptinotarsa texana
CTATAGAGATAGTATAATTTTTCGGGTCTTTACGTCGAGTTGATACAGCTCCTCCTGAGTCCACTTCACTACTCCAAACGAGTAGGGGGAATCACCCTGAAATACACCCCTTCTGAAAGTGACCCACCCGGCCTTATTATTATTGTTATTATTAGGATAATAGAACAGCACCTCGTATTGTGTCCTCTCATTATTATTACAATTATATCCATCCCAACAGTCATACGAACCATGTACTAACTATTCTTGACGTTAATTTCCAAAAAAATATTGTTTCTTCAAAAAAATCACTGCGTGCAAACCCGATTTTTCCTTAAATACATAAACCAAAGTCAGTTTTAGTCATTTCATCGGAAGATCATGTCGAAAGCGTTCGATATCGAATAGCTGATGCTTTTGGTAGCGACGAAACGGTCCCATTTACAGGCATTTTCCTCCTTACTGTGGCATTTCCTCTTCACATTCGATTGCACCCCAATTGTTTGACCTATCATTCTGCTACTCTACAGTTTCCAGTGCATAGGGGATCGTTTCACTCTAAACGATTCTTTACGAGGCGTATACGTATGGGCATAGAATAATAGGCATTAATTAAAATTGAGAGAAAATAAGATTTTAATTATTTTTCGAATATTATAGTTAGTTGTAATATACGATAGAATATATTTATTCATTAACAATGTTAAGTACATTATAATGTTTATGAACACTATAAAAGTTGTAAATATTTCATCATGAATGAACTAAAAACTAGCCACTGAAGAAGTTAAAGATGATGATAACGAATTTACATTTGATACTTAGATATTTCTTGAACATCCTGGTTATAGTATTGTTGGTTTCATGATTTGATAACTTATTTTCTGAAGCAAATAAAAACAGTTGATGATTGATTTATTATTTTCGGTCAATTGTTATACTGGTGAATTATCAGAGTGTTTATCAGGCTTGGCGATAGTATCGATAGTATTCATTTTTGAACAAATACACACATCTAGGGGATAACCTATTCCAATATTTCCAGATTTTTCCAAAATATTAAAATTTCAATCCATGAATTGAGACTCATCATTCAATTATTTGAAACGAGAGCCGATTTATTTTGTATAATTAATTGTAATAATCCACTTCCAACGAATGTCATCTTCATTTATAAAACAATCATTTATCACAACTCATAATAAATTATCAAAAAAAATTAGTATAATATAGTATTTTTAGAAATTTTCTATATGTGTTTTCTAAATATTTAGATTTTGAAAGTATGTCCTTCATGTTTAGTCATGAAGATTTCATTATGGTGCATATATGATAAACCCAAGTTATTTTATTCAATAGGCCTCGGGTATTGCGCAGGCAAATATAACAACCATTTTTCGAATTCAGTTATTTCAGGTGAGTATAAGCAAAAGCATTAGTATTAGTTTAAAAGTTCTTGAATTGCCTGAACAAGATGTCTAGGAAAAACTGCAATCTGACTACTGAAAAAGAAAATTAAGAAAACTGTTACCTGATTATGGAAATATGAAATAAACTGAAGTGTGAAAAACGAATTATCTATTGATTGCTCTCATCATTATTATCAATAAGACAAGTCTTTTGATGCATTATATATTCTACCTTGTTCAAGTTCATTGAGGTTTTCTGGCAGTTTTACAAAAATAACGTTATAATTGAATGCAAATGCTGTGGGCAAGCGTTACCATCTACAACAACCATCTATTGGAATAAATAAAAAAAGAACTCTTGAAGTTTCTAATATACTCAAGTATGGGAAATGTGGGACAATAACCAGAAAAAATGGTATAACCACTGTACTGTTACAAATAAGATAAAAATGTTGAACGTATGTCCATAGGACCAACACAATTCATTTAAAACATTTGGTGTTAATCCATTGGAAATTGATGAAACACAAGTCAGCATAAAGTATTGAAAAAAGGATCAATTATTTATAATTGATTCATCGATTTTAGGAAGAATTTATGTGGATTTTCAAAATCTGTGAAAATTGATGATTCTGTAATCAGGTGAGCATACGCATACTGACAATTTTCCTTTCAAATAATTCAGTAACAAAATGAAAATGTCGCAAATCTCATTGAGACGTTTTGGTTGATCTCAAAGATCTTTCTTATCTCTCATTTCATCTCATTCTTAACCAACCTAATCTGTTACCAATGTGAATGCTAATTTGATAGCACGAGAACCAGTTTTCTGAATACTGCAGAGGATTGCGTTCAACAGAAAATGTTATCTCAGTCATTTTTTTTTCAAATAGATGCACATATAGCAGATAAGTGAATTTTTTTGAATTCCCTTAAAAACAAAATCTCATTTAATGATCTATAAAAATGGAATAATATTTCAAAAAATGTTTCACGGGTGAGAAATATTCTCATTAACAAAAAAAAAACATAAGAATTCAGCATAATATATTTTTTCTTTCATGTATTCACTCTAAATCACCTATAATCCAGATAGTGGATTCAGCAGCTTCATTTAATGAACTATATCACTATCATAATATTTACTCACATTAAAGTTAGAGTGTAATTGTATAACTGGAGGGACGTTAGTCAGTTTATTAGCGTGGTTCGTTCTGCTCATTTAGTCGACCGCTATGTGGAACTATGGTGCGAGCCCGACGGCCGGAAGAGCGATTTTCACGGCGTATTATCCAATATGTCCTAGGAATCGCACGTTAAAATGTGATTCCCGTTAAACCTCAGCTTCGACTTCTGAGGGTTGTCGTTCATTAGGGGCGACAGCTGATTAACGACAAAGAAAATTTGAGTAGATTTATGTTGGAAAAGTGAGCATATCACTTCAACATAAGGAACAGATGTTGATTTTGAAAACGTTTCTGTTATATTTCATCGTTATATAAAACAAGTATTTGTAAGTTTGGTACTGAATCGATTAATGCGTGTAATCCATTTAACAACCGTAACGTGTTTTCAAATTACTTTACTGAATTATGTAGTTTTTCAAATAGTTTTTGTTAATCCTTCTGACTTGACTATGAGTAACACTTTAGGTACCATGAAAAAAATAATATTCACACTCATTTGATAGATACTCGCAGTTTAATGAAACCTCCACCATTTTCCCTAATCCGAATCCATTTTTGCGATTCCTACATTCCATCAGAAGCACCCTCTTCCCCGGCCGTTGCCCAGGTTACGCACCCCAAAATACCAGTACACCAATTTTCCCCTCTTCTTATTCGTCGTAATTTTATTTTCCATAAATATTTTCACACGACGCCACAACAACCGAAATATAAACGAAACATGAGGAAAATTGCCCAGGAAAGTAATTTCGAAACGATTAGGATTTTGATTCGGTTATCGATGTGATGGATGAGAAAATAAAAATGTGCGGGTGAATTCACAGGTGACACTAGAAATGATTCAGATAGAGATTCGCTGAACCAGGAATTTTTTGATATTTGTCACAACCGAATCGAATTACAGACAGAGAGGAACAAACCCTCGAAGCACATATACGTGAGGATACGTGAAATAACATATTTTTCTCTGTCTCAAAATCTGAAACAGAAAAGCATTGAGCATTGGGAACATTTTTTCCCTATTGACTTCGCTAAATCTAGAAATAACTCAAAAAAATCTCCATAAACGGTTTTTCATCTTCATGTCATCTTCTTGATCAGATGACATGAACATTTATCAAAAAAAAATCAACATTCACTCACTGCCTGTTGTTCAGCAATATGAGCACTATTCGATTGAAAAATCCAGAATACAACTTCCGTTGCTAATAAAATGCCGAAATTCATCATTCATCATATTTTCGATGGATTCTGTGTCATATATTCAGTTAACATACCTATTTATTGTTGGTTCCTGAATATATTTCGAGATCTCATTTTTATAAAATTGACATAATCGCATCAACCAAGAGGGTTATTAGCGACGTCTCTATATAAATCCTGTAGTTTCATATAGTACACTTAATTGAAAATTAATATTGCTAAGAGGAAATGTAGAACTGAATTTTATGTCAAATACCTATACGATTAGGAAATTCGACAAATTTTTCACTTCTGTAACTTTCTCCTGAAATATCTCTCAATGATTTTGGTATTTGAAAATATAGTCTTTCATTTTGGTGTAGCACACATTCAGTTGAAATAATAATAATAATAATAATAATAATAATAATAATAATTAATAATAATAATAATACTAATAATAATGCTGGCGCGCCCCGAATGTTTTGGGGCTTCAGGAAATAGGGCCTGATCAGCTCATACTATGGTGAAAAATAATAATTATAATAATCGGCTTCAGGGGCCTGATTCTGTGTAGCGCCCTGCGTGTTCTGGTTGACTCAGTTGTATGATGGGAGTCTCCTCTCCAGCCGTGCCAACGGGTGGTAGAACTGTTACTTCTACCACTTCGTTAGCAGGCTGGGAAGGAGCTAAATAGCCCTGGCGCTGTAGATAAGATACGTTATCCCTAAGGTTTTGGGCGGAAATGGCGGCATGCTCCGGATGTGTTTCACACCACAGAGCATGCATTCTTGCCATGTACCCTCTTCGCGCGGGCTCATTAACCTCTTAGCAATGCATAAGGCTATGTATCTCTTTAATCATGCTCCCACTTAAAGTGTCCGTTGTAATTGCCAGAGTTGTCATCGTTATGGGCCCCACCACCTTACCTCTGACCTCTCCTAGCGGGTCTATTCTGGGGGCCCCTTCCTCGATTACCAAGAACTAAGTTTTGGGTCTACCGAGTGGTTAGCCCTGTGGACCCACGGCCGGCACCGGAGGGAGAATAGTGTGGTGTCCTTCCCCGGTGCGCCCGGGCTGCTGGTCCGGATAGTTGTTCTGATTATTGGAGTCTTTGGTGGAATAATATCTTCTCAGGAAGGCAGCTCATATAGCATAAATACTAATGAACACATACATTCAACAAAACAAGAGGTTTAAAAAATATGATAGATTTACAAAAAGATAACCAAGGGGTAACAGAGGTATGAGTTTAAAGTTAGATCAATCTGGACGAGCGTAAATGAATTTTGATTTTTTCCTTAAAATTTTACAAAGAGTAATGTTTGAATTCACATTATAGAGCATTCTAATGTGTTCGATACTGAGGGTAGTTTCACAGTTCACATCTGGGTATTTCGTGTCCATGTGTTAAGTGAAATAGCCGATATGTAGGCTTGAGAGGATGTTTGATTGAGTTAACAATTTTTCCATGTCAGAACCAATTTTTTACTTCAGCCAGTATGGAGATAGAAAGGTTCCATTGCAACTGGTAGTCAGTATTAGGGATGAATTTATGAAAAAGTTTTATATATCAGTATGTATCATTCTCGACTCGACAGCAGTAAATGGATTAGTAATGAATTCTCTCGCCAATCGGTTTACCTTGTCATCACCATTGACATCAACATCAGATGGAACCGACAATAATTTAATAACTGATAACTATTGATAACTACTCTGGTGTAGTATGAAGATGACTTATATGATGAGAGAGATAATTGGTTGATGACTATATAATTGCAACATCGCCTTAAGTGCTCTCGTTGAGTCTGTTTTGATAAGGCATCTTCATGAATTTCTGGTTGAAACATAGATCAATGATTTTTGAAAATCCTGCTTCGTTCAATCTCTCATATCTCGGTGACTTCTCCGTTGTTATAAGAAGTGAAAGAGATATGTCCAACAGTGTCTTTAATGTTTTCTGGTGTGATTTTTATTGTTTCTATTATTTCCAATCAAGAACATCTTTGCAATGTTTCTGTTTGTTGACAGAAATTGCTTGTTCCATTTTTGCCCATACCAAAGGAGTATATGTTATCATTTATTTAACCACAACTAATTATGGCCAATATATCATCAGATCTGGTTTAAGTTCTATAATTCCATATATGTGCATCTGTCCAACATCTGTAATAATATCTGCTTTTCATTTTGCTCAGCGTAACTGCTAATTTCACGTCAATCTCGGAGTCAATGACACTCCCAAATATTCATCTTCACCCAATAGTTATATGCCTCCACTTCGGAGTCAAAGAGGTTCTAGTTCTACCATCTTGGGCATCTTGGTAAATACTACAGAGGTCGAATTTTTTGTGCTCATATTGATTCTTTCCTCCATACATTTTGTTATATAATGCAAGACTCCTCTTTCAGGGGACAGTTCCTTGCTAACTGAACTAACAACTTTTCAGTCCATTAAGGTCCTATGTACCTTTCCATACCATGGTCTTTCTAATCATGCAGTCTCTCCATCTACAACTTCTGCCCCTCTCTTAGGCGCATAAATGATTGATTTTAAGCACGTATCATCGAATACGTTCTGAATACTCAAGAAAGCAACTGAAAGCATTTTCTGCTTTTTTCCTGACCAGATATAAAGCCGTTTCCGTTGACGTATTTGACCTGTACACGCTCTCACCGAGGAGTTTTATCTTTATGTGATAAAAAGTTCAATGCATTTTTTTTTCGAATAATGCATCCTCTTCACTTTCACTGGTGTATGTACCACTTTCCCATAAAAATTCATTTCGAATCTGTGATGTTACGTGGTTTCAGTTACTCAACGGTTGTTAGATATTCTCCTTCAAAATGCCATGTGAACGTGGTCATATATACTGATCATATTCAATATTTCTTGATTATTAGTGGGGGTAATTTTAATGTACCTAACCATATGAAAATTGAAACCGGAAAACTCCAAACAAAAGGCTACCCGCCACCCAGTTACATTATGACCGCACGTTCTATCTGGATAATAGGATCATTTGCCGTTCTCCCATTGTCATCAAAAAGACCGAAAATTTTCATAACCCGCAACACAAACAGCATTACAATGTTGTGCCCCGTCCTCGACACAAATATAAACCCTAATGGCAATTTCAAAAGCACCTGGTTCTTTCCGAAGGCAGAGCATCCCGCCTCTATTATCATAAAAACAAATGAGCCCATCTGCCCAATGGCGAACCGGAACTCCGCCATTTTCTTGCTTTCTTCGACGAGGCCATCGCATCCCTCTTTTTAATCCATAAAAGGCGCTGACAGTTAAGTCCGACTGGTCGGTGTCGTTTGCTAGGCATTTCACGCACTGCGTATCGCATATTGTATCGACGAGAACTTTACGCAGGCGCTTTCCAATTATGAAACATCGCTGGCCTTGTAAAGGAAAATTTCGTTTTTCATTTACGCGAAAGGTAATGAAGGCAGTTGCTTTTCGTTTATTTGGTCATTTTTAAGATCAATGACATTATCGCTAAAGGTATCATCGATAAACAAAAGTCAAAAGGAAAATTTGATATTTGAAGCTTAGAAAAAAGAAATATAGGCAATGTTCATACAGAAGAAGGTTACAATAACAAAATTACAAAAAATCGTTAAAAAACACACAACAAATGAGTGTTAGCTATCTTTCGCAGTTCTGAATGAGATTATCAAACACAACATCCAATTTCACTTTCCAGAAATCAACAATTTTTGAAACATCATTTGGGACTCATTGACTAGCTTCTGTTAGAAACTGGTTATGAGCCACTCAGGGTGAATTGATTCCAAATAATATTTATAATTGATTCACTGATGGTTACAGTATTGCCCAGAATACCCTCAAATTTTTTTTATGCTAATGCTACTTCTAGAGGTTATCTCCATCTCTTTCTTTTTAGGTAGATTACGCAGGATCTTTCATTTTTGAAAATTGAAGGAAAAGCGTATATAAACTCTCTATTCATTTATGTGTTTCATGACCAGAGTTCTTGTATTTCCAATCAATAATAGAATTGACAACTAAATATTTCATCGCAGCCTAAGTTCATTTTATACCAGGTAGAAATAAAAAATGCACAATTCAAGATGATAGAAATTAGTTTAACCAAATAGGTCATTTTTCACAAGACTATTCAACCTGAATATTGGAAACTGTATTATTGGAATGCACCAACGAGAGAATTTCTCCGCTATATTACTATATATTTGATGACAGAAGTGAAGTCAATGAAATTTCATCTAAAATGAATAATGGACATACTTCAAGGATATTTCATACCATTTTAATGCAAATAATAGGCATATTGAATTCTCATCCACTCACATCGTTATCCACAGATCCAAATGGCCATATTCCTTCACCTATGGTATGTTTTTGGGATTTAGGATAATTTTAAAAAAACTTTATATTGAAATGTCAAATAATGCAGCAGCCTTCGTAAATTTCAGAGTAAAATTTTTCACGGAATAAATTAACGACTTACAATTGCACAACTCACACGGCAGCGAGGAGCGTTGGAATATCCCTACCGAATGACGTGTCATCTGTGGAGGAAAGAGTCCTCCGTGCCAAAAAGATGCATGAGGATGTACCTGTGTAGGTCACCAAGTGTTCACACTTAAACAAGGTGCAAAAAAACCTTACACAGGTGACTTTAGCTACTTAAAGATACCCTCCTAAGAGTAGGTGGCATCTCATTAAGGTCGACATCTTGTACCTTGAACATAAGACCTCAGCATGTAATTGGAGTTTGGCATTATATGGCTGTCATAGAAGATATTCAACAGGTACGATTCTACAGCTACACATTCCAGTCTTGATAACTACAGTTTACCGAGAGGAGAAGACCTCCTGGTTGGTGGATGAAGTTAGTCCCCAGTCATGGGAGGGTGTGTCTCCAATGACTGGCGTACTTCTCAAGCCACACATTTGTGTAGCTTACTTTACTGACGAAGGAAATCGTATATGTATATGTGTATAATTTTGAATTTATTTTTTTCAATGATATTCACTATTGTTGAAATTCTCAGTCTTTCTAAGTTCAATATATTGTTTTCTCGCCAACTCAGTCAGTAAAAAACATTCAATTGAATTATGAGAAATTGTGACAAAGTACAGAACTCTTGAATAATCTGCTCGTCATTTGTCAACAATTAGGCATTTTTCAGAACTCTAATTACTGATTATACAGTGCGGACGTAAACGTATATCATTTTTAGTACTTTTTGATGGCGTCCTCTCGCCGCCGAGAGGACGCCATTTTTGTCAACCCATACCTCGTTATAGCTTAATTATCTATCAATTTTTTTTCATTTTTGGAAGTCGGATTAGTCGATCCCGAGTATTTAGCATTTTAACATTCGTTTTGAGGATCTGCAAACAAACCATAATATCATTATTTAGAAAAAACTGTTCTTCATTCACATTCTGAAAATAATGAAGTTTGCATACAAATTCATTTCTTATACTGTAGAATGTTTTTGGGGTATTCCCACAAGGAGAACCAGGAGCTTTGGAATAGACTGCAGTTTCAGGCTTCTTGGCCTTTCCAAAATCATTTAAACACATCAAAAAGTTCATGGGAGCAGACGCCCCGTTCTTCTGTCATCCCACGAACAGTTTGTGATGAGTCAGCCTCCACGTTCTGGATTATTACCTTGTCTTGGTCGACTACTTCGAAGCTCATCTTCGAGGCAAAAATCTCCGAAAGGAAGTTTCGTAAACCAACGTTGAACAGTGCGTTCATCAACAATATCATTGCTAAATACCTGATTGATTTTTTGGCTGTTTCGGCAGTGCTTTGGTTCAATTTTAATTTCCATGAGATTTGGAAAAGATTGAACACCATCAATGTATAGAGTACAACATTCTCTATCCATCAGTATGTAACATGACACAGTAGAATAAATATTTAAGGAGATCTGGAGCTATCAAAACACATCAAATTGAAATGGACAAAACTTTTGAAACAACCTAATAGTATGGAAGTGGAAAGAATATATGGAAAAGTTCATTCAAGAAAAGTAATGTATTTCTGAGGAATCTCAGAATAACATAATATTTCAACAAAGAAGTATATAATTGTTATTTTAAAATACTTTCGAAACAAAATATACAAGTTGGCCACGGTTCTATAGAAATAATTTAGTATCAAGTAATTTTGTACAAAATTTCCAAATTCATTTTGCTCTTTGATGCATAGTTCAACCAAAAAATATTTGTAACCTATATGTATTGTTCTTGGCATTAGCTAACAATTCTACGTAATAGTTATTCATAATAGGGGACATCTCGTTATGTTTCTTGTTCATAGAAAAGTTTCGTGAACGTATCTCAACTTGCTCTATAGTTTGATGATTTGCAACCACATCACTTTCGAAGGGACCCTGGAAGATCTTTGGGATACTCATAGGCAGTTCTGAGATATGGAGATGCACAATCAATATGTAACGTTAAAACAATGTTGTTCCATAACCGTCATCTTCGAGTTAACATCCTTCCTTTCGATCCATACAATCAGTGGGGTGCGAAATTGCATGCAATTCACATAATACCATAATATTTTCTTACAAATTAGCATATATAATTTTAAATTATCAAAGTATACTTACACTGGGAATATTATCATTATTGCAAACGCCTTCTGAGAGCAATCTGTCCCTTATCTCCCAAGCAAAAATTGAGGGACACTCCCTCTTGAACTCAGCAATCTTATTCACCACTGGCGTCGTCGCCACCCTCGGCTTCGAACCTCCTATCGCCCTCGGTTTGATTGAGCCTGTTTCATAGTACCTGTAATCATAACTACCATCAGCCAAACATACAGATAGAACCATTTGGGACTGTTACCTGCCGAGGATTTTAGAAACGCATCCGTTGGACACTTGAAGGATCCTGGATATGTCACAGGGCCTGGCTCCCGAGTGAGCAAGCTCGACAATTTTTTGGCGGGTAGAGTCGGGAAGGGGCCTGCCGTTGACATAGACACCCCCCAGTTGGTTAATGCCACTGTGGCCGGCTGTTGAACATCCGAATATTGTGTTTTGGCCCATGTGGTGCATGAGGTCCTCTTCTGAAAATAAGTATGTGAAGAATGAATGGAAGAATATTTCGACATGATTACTAAGTATCTATTAATAGTTTTTCTTTACCCACAAAGGCAGGGAACATTTAAACACGAATTAAAGAATAGTTAAAGATACAGAAATTTCAGAAAATCTTTACAATACAGGTAATTCATACAAGCTACCCGGACGGTATACCAAGAGTTCTATTTTTCATCTACCAGTACCCTTCGTATTAATAATATTTCAAAGTCGTGTTACAATGATACAATAGCCTATTCCTCTGAGGCACTAGTTAATATGAACCTGCCATAAACGTTTTTGAAAACTTTTTTCTATGATTTCTTTGATTATGTTTAACTATTTTCAAGAGACAGATGTTTCAAAACTTCATGTCCTTATTTACTTCTTAAAATTACTTCCCAGTGGTTTATTCGTCATTTATGTTATGGCTGAATTTTTATTCTCCTTTTATTTTTCTTGAGACAGTCAGTAGAAACATTGTATTCTTTTTCTACTCCTACAATATAATATCGAAATAAAAAATTTACATGGAAAAATGAAAAATATAAATGACAACTTCTATATTTACATGTATCTTTCATAAACAAATTTTGAAATAGATACTATTTGACTTCTCCTTAGGATATGGAAAAATTTAAATTATCATCATGTTCATATTTACAAATTAATTTTGGACAGAATTTTCGAAAAGTCATGAAAATATGACATTTTTCAATAACTGAATGAAAATCATACAATAAACTATAAAGGGTTTAACGAAAACAGCAACCCATGTTTCGCTTGTATAGTGAAAATCATACAATACACTGTATTAATTAGTTTTTTCACAGCATTTTTCAATTGTCACTTTCAATTTTTTCTTGAATAACTTTAGATGCCCAAAATATAGTTTTATAATATGAAATAAAGAAAATGTTCATCAATTTTCATTTCTATTTTCCCAAGAATTCAAGATTCTCTAAATTAAAAACTTTCCTAATTAGTCCACTCCAAGCTATACGCCGAAGGAAATATTATTATTGATAAAATAATAAGGAACTACGATAAACCCCGCTGAGCTTTGATAACAACTCAGACAGAAAATTCAAACAAAACTCAATGGATAAAATAATTCAAATAATGATAACAATATTTCAGAGGCAAGAACCTAAGTTATGACACATATCTTGCTGGATTTTAGGTCGCAAAAAACTATTTCATGGATAATAACTTCAATCGCTCAAAAATACCATTTGCAATAACTTTTACGCGTATGATAACTCTCAATATGACACATTAAAATAGTGTGTTTGCACAAGTTTTTCAGATATGACAATTAATGAACCAAGCGAGATTTTCCAAGATATCTTTTAGAAAGTAACCACCAATACATCTTTGAAATAAGTTTCTCCAGCGCATGTGTTCCCCAAGGATCTATTAAATAAATACTAAACATTAATTGAAAATGGTTGTCAATGTTTCTTATTGAATGTTGATATCTTTCGTGATACAAAATGAAAAGCTTATATTAGTTCTGAAAAACAAAAATTAAACATAAAACTGAATCTATATTAGTACATACCATATACCATTATATCAGTTATGTAGTGCATTATATATTGCTTTCCTAAACTGAGATAAGGGTAAGAAGAATATATCGATATTTCGTAGAGTATTGTAGCTTCTACATATAGATGTCAAAGGACAGTGAAAGTGATATTGCGAGTTAGGTACGTCGATGTAAAAAGTTATATTTGACCTGGAAGTTGTACGAGGAAAGTAAAACGGAAGAGTCGATTTGATTATGTATGATTTTGAATATTACTGGAGTTTTTTCCCATTACCAAATCGTTAGTTTTACACCTCGACACGTGTTTCGATCACCAAGTGATCATCTTCAAGAG
>WOGN01000658.1:0-23028 GCA_015342105.1 Leptinotarsa texana
TTCCAGCGAACTCAAGCCGCCCATAAGAAATACTGTACTACACGTACACGGGCGTTCACAAAAGTCAAAACGGACGTCTGCAGTCAACTTGCTGCTACACTAATCACATATTTGCAGTCGTACCCAACCGCGTACACCGTGGTGTACTTTTTTTCATATTGGTCTCATATCATTCAATTTTAGATGTCAGTTGCCTCAACTGCAAGTGCGGTTTTTATGACCACAAGTCGACAACAAAAATGTGGTTGGGTCAACCGCAAAGTGTAGTCAACGTGACCACAATGTTGTAGTTGCCTCAACTGCAAATATGTGGTCCGTGTACGGCCGGACTTATGGACTTCTGGCATAATCTTCCAGGATTGGCTCACTCCAAGGCGTTTTATTCATTCTTCGAAGCGTGTTACCAAACAGATGTTGGACTACAGTAGGGATGAACTATGATGTCTGACAGGCCTTCTAACACGTCAGTCATTTGAATCATGATATGCAGAGACTTGGACTTTTGTAAGACAGTGTGTGTCGCCTCAGTTTGGAAAATGATGGAAGCGTAGAGCACATGCTTTGTGCCTGCCCCGCTGGAGACTGAATCAGATTTGTAGAGTTAGCCAGGGCCGTACTCTTACCATCTAATCTGAAAGACCACTTACCTTACAAACTGATCGGATTCGTTAAGAAGCTGGGTTTATTTGGTCGAGTGTGAATAGGTACGGGCCACAATAAACCCTTGCGGGTTGCGGTGAATGGTCGAATAGATCCACTCACTTTGGATCTAACCCAACCTAATCTAACCTGACCACAATGACAAATTTTCTCAATTTTAACAAATTCACCGAAAACCACTTGCTATTGATGGCTGCTAAATAAATACTAAACAACGTGGCGTCTTTTTACTTGAGACATATGCTTTATATATTGGTCAATTTCTAATAAAGTGATATTTGTTGAACAACTTCCGCTATCTCTAGGTTAGGCCAGGCCAGATACTTCTGGGACCATCCTCGAAGTGTAAAATCATCACAAAATCTTACGAAAATAAGAAAGCAGATTCATGCAGAACATAACATTCATTCATACAACACTTATATCCTGGCATTATTGAAATAGTTTTGACTAATAATACACTCTATATCATAAAGAAAATATTAACGATAAAAATGTCCACTGAAGAAACTTTGGAAAATCGATAAAGCAACCATGAACTGAAATTACAAAGTATTTTTCAATTCTGAAATCAAACTCAAACGTCAAAATTGTTGTCAGTATCAGTCCAGTACCAATCCACAAGTATAGATTTTGGGATCAATTTTATCAGTAATTATTGTTTTGGTATTGGTATTGATAATTAAGGTATTATTCTGTTATTTCAGGTACCTATTGCAGGTACCAAAAACACATTTACTATTTCATTATATATTTAAGAATTTGTTTATGAAGAAAACTACAGTTTACTTGAAAATGGTTTGACAAACCGAAACAGGTTCTAACAAATAAAAATTCTGTTAAAAATCTGACAGAAGCTATTTTCTTTATCCTATATTCAATATGCATTTCTATAAAGTAAATAGGTCATCACTGATACTTACCTTGTTTGCACACCTTCCTTCTTTCTTCAGGTACCTACCCCTCGTCTAAAGTGGACTGTAATCGGCAGTTCTGAGAGAATTGAGTTTCACCAAACAAATTACTGTCAAAGTTGAAATTATCGACTCATTTGTCTCCAAAAAACAATGAAAACAAGTCTTTCACCGGATCCATCCCCCCACTTCATTAGCAATGTACAAGCTACAAACTGGAATACAAACTGATTGAAGAAAAGTATCTTTTGTATAATTCAGTGTTCATATAGCAGTATTTGTTTGTAAAGAATTTTTTCATTTCCCATAATAAAATTACTTTATACAAAAAAATCAGTTTCTTATACTGGTACAGATACAATGGAAGTCTGAACTGATGAAATCCACAACGAAACATTGTCAACCATCTTCTAACAAAATATAAAAAATTCCTTCCTATTGTTGAGCAACCAAAAGTGGATGTAGCCAAAACGATTGTACCTTCCTACGTCTTCTCCTTTTCCTCAAAAAATAGTAGTACTCCTTCTTCGAAATACATATTGGAAGATTTTTGGAACTTTGGAGTTGATTAACTCTCTTGAAGTCAACCTGGAATTGTTTTCAGGTCTATTTCTATATCATAAATTTTTCCGAAGCTATCCGAACTGTATATAATTGTTGTATCATCAGCAAATAATTCAATTGATCCCTCCAGAGGTAAATTTAGTTTTGAGTAAATATATATAATAAAAAAAAATTAGACCAAGAATAGGTCCTTGCGGTACCCCAAATTCAATTTTTCATATAAATTACAAATCAATCAAGAATATTCCCTCTAAAGCCAAAATTGTTTAGTTGAGACTAAACAAGTTTAAAGAATAATGTTTTCACTTGTTTAATGACTAGTCCAATGTTTTTTTCGTATTGTGTTTGCTTACCCAAGAAACATTGAATGTTTATGAATGGGGATTAACTAGATAAACTAAAGATACAAATTTAACGAAATAAATAAATATTGAACAAGAAAACACAAGTAATTATTATGAAAAGTGAACATTGAGGAGTAAGCATTTAATAAAAAAAAATATAAATAATTGAATAAAAACACGAATGGAATAATCAACATGGGCAAACAGTCAAATGTGAAATCATCCATATTTGTTATAAAAATATTTAGATGTTTCTGGTTGTATGAAAATCATATGCTTTTTTAATTAAGGATATTCCCTCTGAAGCCAAATTGTTTAGCAGCCAAGTGCAAAGAATAACGTTTTTAATTGTTTATTGGCCTGAGAATTTCTCAAATATTTGAATTTGTAACGAAAATAAATTTGCTGCATTTTTTATTCGAAAATCCTGACGAAAGTGCTTATCTATAGTCATCCCATGATATCCACTCGAATTACTGTTAGTACTGAATGAACATGAATATGGACATATACGACTAAAATATTAATAAAAGATCTTGTCAATAAGAAAGTGAAAGTAATCAACAACAGTAAACTATAATTGACGGATGAATGAATGGTCGAATCAGAAATGTTTCTCACCCTACAATGTGCACTTCCTATTCGAATAAAAAATGAAGGGATTATTTTTCCTCCAACATCTTCATAGCTATTGAATTTCAAAAGCTTCATTTCGATACTGAAGGTATCAATTTTCAAGTTGGAACATAATTTATATTATACGGGGAGGTATCTCGTATGGTACAGAGGAGTTTACCGAAGATAAACATTTATGTGAAGGTGATTGACAATGTTTCATGATGAATTTCATTAGTTTAGACTTCCATTGACTGATATTATTTAAAATGATTTGAAATCCCTGAAAGAACTAAAAAATAAGAATTCAAAATTAAAGAAGAAAAATAAAAATGAAAAGCTGAAAAAACAATTCATTTCGTTAAGCAAAAAATCTGAAATGGAAAAAATTAAATTAAAGAGTTAAGAGATTCCAAGCCAAGTTACTTCACGACGTCTCGATTGTTAGTATCCATAATTTTTTCAGGTGATGACTGGACTGATTTCTCCGTGAGCTGACCATTTTTTAGAGGTCATTTGAATACTTTCACTTATCTCTGCTGGGACCATTCGATGTTATGTTGATGGGTCTGCTACTCCTGATTTGGTGGTTGCCCCTCGCTGTGTGTGTTTCTTGTGCTCGGCAATGCGAATATTCAATGACCTATTAGTTTCACGGATATAGAATTTTTCGCACTCACAGGGTACCCGGTAAATACAATTCTTGGAATCGCAGTTCTCGTTTGGTGGCCTGGTTTTCTTGAGGCTGCTACGGATAGTATTTCCGGATCTGAAGCAGGTTTTGATGTTGTACTTGTATTCGATTCTTCGTATCTTTTCCAATAATCCTCTGATGTAGAAAGTGCAAGCACTGGTTGTGGCGGCTTCTCTTCCTTTTGGGGCTCCTGCTATGTTTTAGCCAAAGTCTATTCCACCATCGCTTTGGAGTAGCCATTTCGTTGAAGATCATTTTTGATGATGACTAGTTCCTTCTCGAGACCTTCCTTCATATTACAAAGTCCGAAAGCATGGTCTGATAGAGTTTTGATGATTCCTCTGTTAGTCGATTGATGGTGGTTGGGTTCGTGGTCAGAAACTGTTCCGTGTGTTTACGGTATACAGATGTTTCCCACTTAGTGTCGGTCCTCATCACCAATACGTCTAAGAATGGCAATTCGCTGTGGGCTTCCTTCTCCATTGTGAAAGTGTAAAGAATTCGTCCTACAATTGGAAGGAACAGTTTCGTTACTGACAATTCTATAATTACTTCTTTAGGTAAATTCGTTCTATCTTTCAGGTTTCCGTCTTCGGAAAGCTTCCTCTGTTTGATTTGGAGTCCTTCTTCTACCGGAACGTTCGTATAAAGGCTTTCCACTTTGAAACTGATTGGTTGATCTTCATGTGTGACAAGCCCCTAGTAGTTTGACAAAATGCCTTGAATTCTTCACAAAAGATGATGGTTTTCCTAGTAATGGTTGTATTATGGGAAGTAAAAATCTAGACAAGTATTGTGTAGCCGAATGGAGCTGATGATCGGTCTGAGCGGAACGTCCTTCTTGTGGATTTTGGGTAATCCATACAAGTGGGGGGGCTTACTGTGGTGAGGTGTTAGCGATGATCTCTCCATGTCCGAAAAATAGACTTGGTGTTTTTTTCAAAATCTGGCACAACTTCCTTTCAATGGATGCAGTAGAGTCCCGTACGATCTTCGTGTATAGTCCCTTCTGAAGAACCTCTTCGATCTTCTGTTCGTAGAGAACAGTATCCATCACCACCTATCTACAGGTAGGATCTTGATGGTGTTGTCTTTACGTAAGTCGTTCGAAGCTCTACGTTCTTCATTGCTGATGTTAGATGTTGGAACTGGTTCTCGATCCAGCTGTTCTTTGATTTTCCATCTGAATTCTTCTGGTCTGGTCTTCGGTCTGGTCAATGAGGGAACTGGTGGATTCCACTGCCGTAATTATCTCCAAAGTGGGGACAGATGTTGGCGCAATGGCGAACTTTAGGCCTTTCCCCAAGAAGGATTCCTCTATTCTCGTGAGCGGGCCTGAACTCATGTTGATGACGTTGGCGGCTTGATAGTTGTCCATAGATGAAGTGTATCTATATTAAACACTCAAAACAACAACTGTATCAATTTTTATAAGAATTTGACAGATATTCTGAAATGTGCATTGTGAAAAAAGTATCCAATTTAATTGTTTTAATGGTTCATTATTTTGCATATAGTGGCTACCACATAGGAGGTAGATATATGCTATCCTGGACTTTCATTCAGAACTATTGAAGATGAACAATCTTTCAGTAAATATCTGCATATAACTCCAACGGTATAGACATAGCACGCCAAGATAGCTCTCAGGGAGCAAGATTTTCCCGACTTACTTAATACTTATCGTTATATTATTACCAAAATTACACAAAATCTTTGTAGATTGTACACTATATTCTATTCTGATGTATAAGTTGAATTTATGTAAAGTTTAACTTGAATCCGTTTCGTCGTTTAGGCGTGAAAGAGCCAATACATCCATCCATCCTCACAAACTTTCACATTCATATTAGTGTGGAAAACAAATTGAAAATATATTACTTCTATTTTTGGGAAAGTTTTTTGGCTATCTACTACTCAATCATAACACAAAAAATGTGAAAATCTTCCAAAGAAAGGAAAGAATATTCTCACATTCTTCTGTATCAAGATGGACTAGTAGAAAATCAAAAACTGTTTTTCCAAAAATTAATCACTTCCAAAATATATCCCTTTGAATCCATATTACTTCTAGTAAATTCGAATACTTTTCATATAAAAATGATTTTTACATTTACAGAAAATTGATCTTGCTGAAATTGTCTTATTGTAGTTGGGATATCTTGGGATGTTCGCGAACTACTTACAAAAAGTATTGCAGTGGTTTCCTATATCATTATCGCAGTACCGAAAACCAAACTCGGTTTGTTGATGCTCGCAATAGCTGCAAACTTAGGATAAATGAAAGCAAAAAACATCGCAATCAGAGAATTTGGGATAAACTGCTTGCCAATCCCAACAGGTGTAGATCCTTCTAGTCGGTAGCTAAATCTGTTGATCAGAACTTTACAAAATCTACAATTCCATCACTAACACAAGCGGATCGTTCAATTGCAACAACAGCCATAGATAAAGCAAATCTATTAGCCGAACAATTTGCGTTCCACTCCACAGTCGATTTTCTGAGTAAGGTACCACCCACTATTCCCACACTACAATCCATAATGCCGGAAATTACTTTTCGACAACGTCTAGTCAGGAAAATTTTTAAACAGCGCAATATCAACAAGGCGTCTGGCACTGATGAAGTGCCTGTTATCGTACTTGAAAAGGGCAAAAATGAACTTGCACCAGTATTTTACAGACTTTTGAACCTGTCATATAAGAAACGGGTTTTTCAGTCTTGTTGGTAGGTTGCTCGCGTTTACCCTATTCCGAAAAATAGCATGAAAATTCTTCCAAAGAACTATACACGAGTCACTTTGCTATCAGTAATATCAAAAATCATGGAGAAAGTTGTAAACCACCATATCCTCGAATATTTGGAAGGCTTCAACATCAATATGACTTTCGAAAACAAAGAACAACAGGCGACTTTGTATTGTATGTCACCCATATTCGGAATAATGCAATTGAGAAACATGGATAATCAAGAGCCGTTGCGCTTGATATTTCTAAGGCCTTCGACCGTGTGTGGCATGAGGGTTTGCTGGCCAAAATTCGATGCTATGGCTCTTCAACTTTCTGAGAGAACGTTCCCTGCAAGTGGCCGTCGACGGATATCTCTTTAATACCTCCACCATCAACGCTGGTATTTCCCAGGGATCCATATTGTCTCCAACCATCATTTCTATTGTATATCGACTTATTGGAAATAACTAAGAATCCACTGACGATCACACACTTGTTTCGTTATTGCATTTGGATTCCAGGACATCGGCTACGAAGGCACATCTTCTCTGGCAACAGGAGCTTGCATACCTTAATGAGGATCTAGAAGAGATTTCGAATTGGGGTTAAAGTAACCAGGTTCGATTCAATGCCTCAAGAACCTAGGCATCGGTTTTCTTCAAGATAAATGACTCCTAAATCACAAGAAGCTACAAAGATAAAATCAAACATACGAACTTTATAAAAATTCAATGAAACGTACCAGTATTCATAGGTGACGAATCAAAACACATTGTTCACACATAGGAAGCAATTTCCCACTGATTCAATGTGTCAATAACAAATGAAGCTTGTTTAAGAGTACTTTCGTTGTCAGGTTTTGAAACTTCGAGAAGTTAATCAACCCTAACGTAACAGTCGTCTTTGGGAAATTCTGATTTCAGATCCTTAGCGATATCTGACCTGAATATAATTCGTAGTCGGTGAATTGCATTGTAACTCAAATTAAGAGTTGACTGATGGCGTTCTTATGAGTCACTTCTGATCGATCAAGTGCAGCACAGAGTTCAGGTGTCACTACATCAAATTAAGGAATTTATTTCGGTTGGCTAACTTGACTTTCAAAATCAGAAACAATCTTCAGAAGTGTAATTAGTATTTTGTGGAATATTCAAGGGACATTTTTGCCAAATCATTCTGAAAAACGGTTCTATATTGAGAATGAATTCAACTCTGACCACGAATAACTTTTGACTGAGTGGATTCATCGAAAAATGACATCAGACCTTCATTGTATTCTCAACAGACAATTTACAATTAGTGCATATTACCATTCATCGGTTATACAAATCAGGGGAAAAACGTTTTTCTGTGTAATTCTTATGGGAAATCGAAAGGTATGATACTGACAACCTTAATATTAATATTAAGGGCTCTTTGGCATCTAAACGAAACTTTTTAGCGTGTTCCCAAATAAAACATCAATACGTGTCCGCGGATTGCCTGTCTCTTAGAGTAATCTGCGAGCTTTCTTTTATATGACGTTTCGTCATCATCACAGATCGCATTATGGAATGAGCGATAACATGTCTTGAAAAAACACTGAAACCCAATTATAGGGTTGAAATTCATATTCATTTGAGTAGACATACACTGCATCAACTCAGGATGAGCTCGTTCCTATCTGATTGGAGAAATCAAAGATTAGTTAGATGAATGACCACTGGCTGAAATATCAACCAGAGTACGTACTACTTGTCCTAATATAGGTTCTGAAAGGTTGGCTCTGAGAAAAGAGATTTGAAATTATCCACTTCTTGCTATCTGACAATAAGCCCAATCAATAAGTCCATATCTTTTCGTCAAATATTTTTTTGTCTAGTTGGATATGGAATAGCTTATTCTGGGGCTTAATACTTACTGGAATTGATTTTTCTCAGATCTGAGAAAAACTTATTGGGTATTCCGGTACTGACCAGGAAAAACCTGGCTGCTCATATTTTCTTATATTTCTATAAAATATTTAATTTCATTAAAGTGTTACAATATTTTAAAAAAGGTAACAGTATAGATTTTATTATTTATTTTTTGGTACTTCCAACTTTATTCCACAACGAATCGATCAGATATGATAATAGTAGTACTTTGAGAAGCAGTCGCCCGTCCATTACGTATTTGCTCAGGTTGGTTGAACAAAATCATTCTTTTTTACATTCGTATCGTGATCGTGTACATTGCTCGCATCTCGAATGAACATGGATGACGAATTGATAAACAATAAAATGAAGTTATGTCTGTGAGACGAATTAAGTTTAAGCATATTTAAATTTCGTACACGTCAACTATAAATAGCAAAACATGTTTAATTATTTCTTCAGACACCGAAATCATTATTGTTTGGCATAATGACCGGATATTTTTCGAAGGTTCAATAACGGGTTTCTAAGCTTTCTCGGTCTGTTACTCAGAAGACAGTGTTATTGAAATGTTTTCACTTTCTTAGAACTGCAAATGAGAGTATATGATGTTTGTCAATTTTAATTTTTCATCTGTTGCTAAGTGCCAACATATTCTTTCTCTGGAAGTACTTTTTCTTTTGTCAGCAAAGTCGTTAAAACTATTTTAGTATTGTTAGGATCGCTATAAGCCACATTTCATAATTTCACATAACTCATATAGATTCAATAACACATAGTTATTTTTGGTTTCAGTAAACACGTAGATTCATTTTATCAAGATAGGTAAAATACGATTTTCAATTATATTATTTAAATTGTATGATATTTTGTATACTTTGTCAGCACACCTCGTACTTCTTGAAACTCTAACATTCTTTTTTAAATATTTAATTGATCTCAGAGCGAAGTAGACTTACCATATTTTAAGAAAAATACGATCCTAAGAGAGAGGAAACTTCACTCGTGGGTTTCTTGAAGCAATATGTTTAGAATTTGTGTATAATATGATAGATTGCGAACTTATCTCCATAATTTTAATAGTGGTGATACTTTTATTGAATTATATGAAAAATTTGAATAAACATATATATTCAAGGTGTGTGAAGATATAGAGATTTATTCTGTTGGGGGTTTCATTTTTAGTGATATTAAAAAAAGTTTCGAATATGACACCATTGTGAAAAATATTTGATATACAGTACTTTTCTTTAAAGTACTGAATACTTTATTTTCAGGTGAAATTGACAGACGAAACTCTAAAGATGGCGACTGGACGCCATCTGGGAAAAAATATATAGATAGGGGGTCTTGTGACACATCATTTTGAAGCTCCTGATGAATATTTCACAACCCCAAAATTTAATGTCAATATCTTCAACTACTTCAAAATGGCGGAACTTTTAATACTCGCCCGAATACATTGACATTTAACTACATAATACGAGGTAATAAACTTGAGGTCAGTCTAGAAGATGCTCGAAACTTCTTGACATATGAAGAGCCTATTCGATATTTCACGTCGTATCTCCAATATTGAAGCAGGTTCAGTTTCGTACACCTTCTGCTTCAAATAGCCCCATAAAAAAAGTCCAAACGTGTCAAATCTGGCGAGCGGGCTGGTCATTCTGTAGGACCTCGACGGCCACCAACGACCCGGAAAAGTAGTATCCAAATAGTGTCTTACTTGTCTGTATTAATGTGGTGGTGCAAACATCTTGTTGGAATATATCGTCGAATCCATTAGTTTTCGCTTCGACGATTTCAGTGATGAGACGGTCAACAGTAGTTTCCAGCATATTCAAACACAGTTTTCCTTTTTGATCAATAAATAGAGGTCCTACAATATGGTTTCCCAATATTCCTGTCTGTGAATATTGCCGTTTAAAAAAAATGTACATTCGTCACTAAAAGAAATATTGTGGAGATAGGTAGGATGCCTTGCAATGGTTTCCGTCATGATTTCGCAGAATTCTGTTCTTCAATCAGGGGCATCTGCAGACAATTGGTATACCATTTTAATTTTGTATGGATGATACATTTTTTTCTTCAGAAGTCAATTCAATATATCTAGAAATATAGATATTAATGTGTTTATCTTCAGGAAATTATTAAATGTTTCGCCATTTTGTAGTAAGTGAAGATATTGACTTCATATTCTAGGGTCGTGCAGTACTCGTCAGGAGCTTCAAAATGATGTGTCACAAGACCCCCTTTCCTTTCAATTTTTTGAGAGCCCCCCTCTCAAAATTTCCCCCACATTAAAGAAATGCCCTGTATAACAATTTCACTACTGAAAACCTAAACCATTGTTTTTCGTGAAAAATTGCAAATAACCATATATTGACGGAGGAATTTCAACGTCATCCTTGAATGACAACGTAATTTTCAGAGCTTGTTACGAGTAAATTGCATGCAATTTCGATCATTATAACCACTGCAATTTTTCCGGATTTGAGCCATAGCTGTATACAAACATTTCCGATACTTCAATTAAGGTCTTCATTTATGCCAGAAACAAATGAAAACAATAGATTGTGAAACACATAATTATATATTCTATATATAAGTAGGACGACAGATGTCATTCATTCATACGTGATTACACGAAATTAAAAGGAACACACAGACGAAATTGGCATCCAATTCGGTCTTTACTTCTTTCTGGAAAATATTCTGTGATTGGTTTGAAGCAAAAAAGGTAGTAATTGACTACGATAGACTGTACGTCTCCATTTTCAAGTTTTCTACTCAAGAAATTTTTAAAGCGGGCCATGAACGCCGACAAATCGCGGTGAGCCATGTCAGACAAAGAAGCGACAACGGGACGGACCTAATTAAGTTCTAATACCGGCTTCAGTCAGAGAAGGTGGAAGAATAATCTGAAATCACGTTATCACTGGAAGGTCGAACGGACGTGGTTGTTAACGGGACAACGCCGAATATTTAGTTGTACGATGCCAGGTCGGTTTACTTCATGGCAGTGAGTACGGGGTGTTAAAAAAGTAATAGATGTCTCTATTTCAATGGTGGATAAAAGTTTTCAAGTGACCAGAATGATTTTGCTAACAATGAAGAGATACTATGAAGAACTTAAAAAACTGATTTACTGATTTACTACAAGGTATAACTTTTGGAAAAAGCTTTTCAGAAAATCTAGAAACACATTTAGATTGAATGTAAGTGGATTTTGCTACAATGCTATTAACCTCCAAATTTTCTGAAATGAGAATAGTTCAGTGATACGTCATTGAAAATGGATTTTGATAGCTGCTTCGTTTTTGAAGATTTGTCCACTCGTTTGAAATATATGAAGCTTTGAAATGCCAACAAGTTAAATCAATTTTAAATAAAACCCTTTCAGCAAGTATTGGGTCACATCGTCAGTATAGTCGAAGTAACCGATATAGTAATCTTTAAGGTGTCGGCGAAGTCAAAGGCCAAAAAAACCAATACAAAGGAATTATGCCGCAACGAATTAGTCCACGTGGACTGAAGAATTGACGATTCGTATTGGATAATTTTTACTAACCGAGTTTTATCGTTGGCTGAAGAGTCATAAAATTAAATTTGATGTCATGTTACGGTGACCAACAGAATGTAACGATGAGTACCGCGTTGTGTGTGTTATTAAAAGGAAACTGCTGGAAGGTAGGGGGCACTATATCTTTTTCTTGAACTCAAGTCGAATGACTTGAGATTGCATCATCTTTAACTTGTGATTTATCTACTCTTTCGACTTCTATACTGATGACTCATCTCGAGTCTGGCTAACTTGATTGCTGGATACCTGAAAATTCTATTTTTGTCCTCATATCAAGATCAGGATTATCCTTTCAAATTCGTACTTGCTCCTAGATATACCTACTATATAAAATTCTCGTGTAACACTTATAGTTGCCAAACACCTCGAAATCGACTAAACCGATTATCATTGAATTTCATATTATATTCGGTAGGTCTGAGAATAGGTTATCTATTTTTCCCACTCCTAAGGGTGTTTCACCCCGAACATTTTTTTCATTCTTTGGACAAAATTCTTTGTTAATTTTTTTTTATGATATGGCATTGAAAAATACACTTGAAACTCGATTTTTACCTTTCTATCACCATCCCCTATTTTTTAATAGTAATTATAGTAATTCAATAACTTTGAAACTTTCCGTCAGGCATCTACCGGTGTCACTTCACACTCTCTTAACAGAACGGAGTAGGGATAAGAACAAAGTCGGTCTTCTGTCTCTCTCACGCAATAAGCCTTCTCTCACTACCTGCACAGTTTTCGGCCACTATTATTGTTTATTCATCGTGCGTGGATATTAGTTTGCGATGTCACCAGAGCTGTGAATTATCCAACAGAGTTTTTCAACCCATTGGATTTGCCAGTTATACCAAAATTAATGAAAATGGTTGTCGAAGCCAGTATTTTGAATGGCAAGTTCCGAGATGAAAATATATTAATGATACGAATCCCCATCAGATATGCCAATTCATTTTGAACGTGTGCAATTTCCAATTACATTGGCATTTGCAATGACAATTAATAAGTATATATCAAGGCCAAACAATGTCCGTTTGTGGCTTGGATTTGAGAACACCATGTTTCTTACATGGACAATTATAGGTGGCATGTTTTTGGGTCGGCAAACCATCCAGTTTGTTCGTATTACTTAAAGATCGACTAACGAGAAATATTGTACACACTGTATTGATATTATTTGTAATTGTAATTGTTCTGATAGAAATAATAAATGTGGCAAAATAATGTTTGCCAGATTAGCTAGTTTTTATATATAATGATATATCATTCATTCGTGATTCTTTATACTGAAAGTTCAAATTGTGTTGTTATTCTTCTTCAAATTCATTTAACTTACTAACAAAACTCGACGAACGAAAAAAAGGAGTCAGATGTACTCATCCTCGTTTCTTCATTCAGTTTATAATGATTCAGCGTTTCTGGGACCTTTTTTTAATTCTTGAAAACCTTATCGGTTGATTCCATCATGTCATATAATAACTTGAGATTTCTTCTTCTTTTTCTTGATTCTTGAATCGTCTTCAATAAATTGCAGAATCTGCCGTCACATTATGTGTCACTATTTGGGGTCCATCGAAGACATCCACAACCAACGTGAACGCTCTAACATAGTATGTCAATCTTCCTATACAAGTTAGCCCATTATTGACTCGAATGATTCACCTTTCTTCAATTTGTAATACAAACAATCAGCCAATACAGATTAAACGTCTGGTGGTCAATCAATCACGCAATATGGTGGTCAAATTTATTGAGGTAATGTGAAAAATCAGCCTTGTGCATTGTTGCTTATAGTAAAATGATTGAAAGTTTTCCTCTTGGTTTCTTGAGATCCCTTAGTCTTACTTTTCCGGAAATCAAAATACTTATGTCACATAAAGCTGCCTTTTGACTGTTTCTTTTTTACTATATCAACGTCAAATGAGTCCACAACATTGATATGTTCAAAGTGAATAAAAGAATGTAGAAAATTAGATGCATTAAAACACACCTCTTTAATCTCAGTATTGCTAAGGTTACTCTAAGTTCTGTAGGATTAAATTTGGATGGTACGGACTTACTTCAAATCTGTAGGTGTTCCTGAAATTTTCCTACATAACATTACAGAACGGTGGTTGAGTCAGGTTAATATACTTTATGAATTCCATTTGAGTATGTTCTTTTGAGAAACTTTTGAATTCCTCATCACTACTGCTTGCAACTCTAAACATGGTATTGAGATTGCTTTTGTAGATGCAATCGTTGATATTGTAAACACCATACAAATATCAAATATGTATAGGTATCCCAGAGAAAATAAACCGATTTTCAATATTCGATATTACTATTTTGTTTATTACTATTTTGCTTATATAATTTACCGAATTTTATTCGGAGGATTATTCACGAAATATTGATTTTGTCAAACTATTGATATTTGATGTGAATTCCAAGAGAACATAATCATTCCTGATTATGTTTTCTTAATTGAATAATGGGACCAATGAAACAAGATGCCCAAAATTGTTTTTTAATAAAAAGTTTACATACAACCTCTAGAAACCGGAAGATTTGAAAAATGTCAGTATTTGTCCCAAACCAAGTGCTGAGAAATACCAGACTCATAAAGGTGTTATTACTCATACAATGAGTAACATTAAATGCCAGAAATATTACTACTGGTAACTTCTGAGTATCTTTATATTTTCTCGGAAAGTCTTTCAATAGTTACTTCTATTGCACATATCTGAAACAACTACATTTCAAATTGAGAAAGAAATATTTTCAGGAGATATTAGTTTCTCAGTTTTCTCATTTCCTTAATTCCTTTCTCTGGAAGTTTGCCACATTTTTGGTTCAATGACGAAGAAGTAGAAAGCTAAAAATTTATATTTTATACTCAATGTATAACTGACGAGCATAAAAGAGTCCCGGTTTTTGGTCAATACTGTATGATCTTTCAAAAGATCCTCAGAAGACCCTGATAACAGTAATTTGTGGCCTCATTATGAGGCTATGATGAAGTTTCTGACTTTATTCCACCTAAAGCAAATGTTAGATGATTCGACATGCTAAATTGTAGACATCTAAATTGTCTTCTCCTTAAGTTTTCCGTTTACCAGTTTGAGCTACTACAACAAAAATGTTCCATTCCATATTATGTCACCATAGATCATATGAAAACGAATGTGATACAACCAACAATATTAAGTTCGGTATTTTTGAAACTGATGTTCACATTAAATTAGTTTTTGTATGTTTTAATGTCGTTTACTGTTTGGCGGAAATACATGATTTGGAAAAACAGTCCTGGAATAAGAAACTACAAAATTTTTGGGAAAGAAAGTTTTTGGCTTTCTACTACTCCATCTTGATACAAAAAAGAAAGATGAGGGAATCAAGATGGAGTAGTAGAAAGCCAAAAACTTTCTTTCCCAAAAATTAATCACTCCTAAAAAATATAACCCCTTCAATTCAAACTACAAAATCTTCTCGATCCGTATACAACTACCATCTTCCAAATCTACATAATCAAAGTAAAAGGAATCCATGATTTGCTAAAACGCTTTACTCAATTTTGATTGTAACTGAAAATTGTTAGTTCCCAATGTAATTCCTTTGAACCTTTTCAATCGAGTAACCACACTAAGAATGGGAGACTTAACCTGATTCTTCAATACACTCACTTCGAATGTGGAGCGTTTTTACAAGATAACTTGAAACACTTCAGTAACGTCGGTATGTACTTCGGATGATGGAGCTATAGTTCGTAACTCTGAGAAATTGGGTGATACTACCAGAAGTTTTTCGCTATGAGGTTATTCATTAGGTGTATTATTACGATTACATTATATTCTTATAGTATATTCGATTATTTAGTGTCAAAAATGTTCCAGAATTTCATACAGAATTGAAAGAACATTCAAATAAAGTGTCACTATATTTTATTCAAAATTTTTGATATGAAGATTATTGTGGGAAGAAAGAGGGTGCCTGACATGGGTTGATTTTCATGCAGAAATGTATTTCCCCTAAGAAATGCGATTTTTTATTCTAAATACCAAATGACTTACTCCTAAACTTACTCAAGTTGGCTTTCGTTTCAACTGGCGTATACTGAATGGAGTCGCGGACTTTTTTTAGATCTACTAAAAATAATATCATCGTAATAAATGGAACCTACCATTGATTAACCATTACGCCAGCGCACGTGAATAAATCGAAAAAATATAGGATTGGAACATTACCATGACTTGGTGACGAAACATGTGAGGTAAGTATGAAAAAAGTATATATTTTTCAAAAATCAAAAAGGAAGGGTTTCTTGCAACGTGGGAGCCATCGGACTCCATTATATAGCCCTATTTTGAAAAAGCAGTTCTTTGGTTATTTTCTTTGATCTTTACAAAAGTTTGGCGTTTTTACTTACAGGGGTAAATTTTTCCAGTACCCTTAATGTTTTCTATAGAGGGAAAACTTAGTCGTTACTCTTTGAAGGTCATTGATTATACATTCGTTCCTAATATGTGGTAATGTGTAACTTCACCTGATGAAAATAGAGTTGAATCATTGTTACGATCTACATTCGGATTTGTAGGATACAGGTCCAAACCACGACGGCCTTCAAATCCGAATGAAGAGGCTAACAATGAAAATCTTGGCCGCGAAAGCCTTAACTTATTTATTAGAGTTGAATTCTGAATTTATTCATTGCTGTGACAAAATATCTCATAATTCTAGAAAATATGATTCAACCTGTGGATAAAATATGTGAATTCAATATAAGGAATAAAATCGTTCTGGAGGTATGAATATAAAATACTTTGTATTCATAGTGACAGCTGTTGATGTCACTGAAAAGAAACTAAAATTTTATTTAATATTCAATGCCATTCATGGTAGTATGCAGACTTTCTTCCCAAATCTTATTAAAAGTTCAACAATTATTTATATATTTTGTTTTGAGTTTTATCCTAACTAGAGTGGCAATTCAGTCAGTTTAAATAAAGCCATGGAGGAAACATTTTATTCTGAAGTGCTATTCATGAATCTGGTTCATTTTCAGTGAATTAATACCGTCTGTAAGGCTTATATAATATTGCAACTTATACTACTAATTGTACCGAATGCATATCAGGTTTGGAGTAAAGTGGAAATTCTAAATGAATTTTTGTTTTGGAGTTTAGACTACATAATGAATGAAAAACATCGCTTCATATGGGCAGTGAAAATTCGATTATAATGCTTTCGGTAGACAGGCAATTGTTTCTTACGTGATCATTAGTCTGACAATAATCACATATATCCACTGGACTTGTTTCGGCCCCAAACTCCAAGGTTCTCCACAGACTATTTGACATATCCATAAATATATATCGGCTTTTTGGCTATGTGTAGAATGTTTTTCAAGTGAGCGTCTGGGCGAGTTTGTCATCAAGGATTGTACAGTGTATTCCATTTAAAAAGAGCAACCCAGAATAACTTTTTTACAATGATTAGCAGGGAAAAATGGATCACTCTATATTGTTTCGTAATATCAGATGCTTCATGATGGGCAGATTTGAAGAAAGTAGGATATATTATGGTCTGAAGCTCATATTTTGGAAGTTCGCGAAACCGCTCGAGCTCGCAAACGGCTAACTGTTTTGGTGGGTTGTGCAGGTATTACCACCAGTTCGGTAAAAACGTGCCAGCAACCGTGCACGTACGTCGCAAACCCTACGGACATGGAAAACGCGCCGGGCAGTCGCTGATGGCGGCAAGTGACAGCTGTCCTACCACGCGACGCCTATTTTTAAAAAACAGGGAGAGTGCCGTAGATTTTTTAATAGACACAGGCGCCGATTTCTGCGAGTTCGAGCTGACCGCGGCTAACGGCACAACAATCGCATGGTAGGCCTGATCCCGATGACTCTCAACCCAGGTCTCCGCCTCGATTTCCCGTGAAACTTCGTGATCGCGGATGTGTATAAGGCGATTATCGGTGTGGATTTTCTCTCCCATTTCGACCCCCTTGTCGACTTACGCAATGGACACATGCTTGATCGCATGACGAGTCTGAGTGTCGTGGGAGAGGAATCAAAGTGCGCGACGGTCGCGGTAATTAAGAGAATCACTGGCAGCTCAGGACACAATAAGCTGCTTCAGCAGTTCCTGGCGATCATTGGTCCATATGGTACGTGCAACATGGAGAACGTGAAACAAAAGACGGTGCACCACATTCACACGACGCCTGATCAGCCCTTCTCTGCTAAACCGCGATGCCTCCCCCTGGATCGTCTCAACGCCGCTAAGAAGGAGTTCTAGCACATGCTGCGACTGCAGATGCGGCGGCATCTGCCGCCCATCAGAGAGTAGCTGGGCTTCTCTCCCCACATGGTGCCCAAGAAAGGTGACGAATGGCGTCCCTGTGGGGACTACCGTGCCCTCAACGCCAGCACGATACCCGATCAATATTCAGTGCGCCACATCTAGGACTTCGCCCAGACACTGCGCGGAAAGAAGATCTTCTCTACGATCGACCTGGTCCGCGCCTATCACCAGATCCCTTTAGCTCTCAAAAACATCCCGAAAACGGCCATCACTACATTCTTCGGGATGTTCAAGTTCCTTGCGAGGAGTGTCGGTCTACGCAACGTTGCACAGACCTTCCAGCAGTTCATCGACGAGAAGCTACGTGGACTGGACTTCGACTATGCCTACATTGACGACCTCCTAGTTGTATTCGAGAACAACGAAGAACACGAGGAACATCTCCAGCTGCTGTTCGAACAGCTCCAGGAGTCCGGCATCGTCATAAACACCACCAAATGCTGTTTTGGAGAGCCAGAAGTCAAGTTCCTGGGATACCTCGTGTCTGACAAAGACGCTCAACCCCTTCCGGAGAAGGTCTCCGCAATCCAGGAGTATCCACGGCCAGAAACAACAAAAAACCTCCGAAGTTCCTATGTATCATAAACGTTTACCGACGTTTTATGCGTAGAACTGCTGGGACCCAGGAGCCACTCAACGACCTCCTCAAGGGCAACATCAAGGGAAAGAAGCGTGGAACGATACCGCCGAAGCTACCTCCATTTCCTGCATATCATCCCGCAGCCAACAGCGAGCGACTCCACCGACAGTTAAAAACCTCCATCCAGTGTCTGCAATCCGACCGCTATGCTCCCGACCGCTCTCCTGGCGATTCGTGCAGCTTAAAAGGAAGATTTTCAGGCCACACCTGCAGAAATAGAGTACGGTGTCTTCAAAGATCTTGCCACCGCACGACGCTTCCAGAGGACGGCTCCAGCTGCCATACGATGGTCCCTACGAAGTTGTTTCTCGAGTCGAAAAACACTTCACACTCTCGATGCGAGGCTGAAACTAGCCTAAATCGTCTCTGAGAACATCGCTGCAGCAGAAGGTACCACTACCCTTGACGACGATAAAAACTTTATTCCAGTTCCTCCAGGAGATAATCGCATATCATTGAAAGGTTCTTCTCTTAAACCGAAGTTTGTTCCCGAAAAACATGAATATTTTAGAACGACAGGCGCCACTTGGGATGTACTCAGGGCCCCAGGGCCCCTTCTGTGAATATATTTATGTCCCCGACCATATTGTCACTGGCGATTATTTCGAAAGTGACTTGAGAAACATTTTTGAGCCGAGGAATTCATTCATTCTTTCTGTAATTTCGGCCGGGCTAATCCTAATTTTCATTCTCCTCGCCATGAGGTTTCACTATTTTTCTGTTTGTCATTTTGTTGGTGTTATTAATAAATTTTATAATTTGTAAACGCTGTGTCCGACTGATTAATAAATTCAACTATCACCTGTCCCGACACCTGTTTATTATATAATAATTTTCATTCATTTTCATAGACATTATATCAATATGAAACAAGTAATTTGTTTTATGAATGTATGTTGAACTGAAAAAGTGGTATTTTATATTTCCTCTTCTGCCATCGTAACAAAAGGACATAAAACATACTTTCGAACATACAATAATATAATGAAGGGTTCAAAAACTTGATTTTGAAAGATTTCTGTACATGTATAATGTCCATGTTTGTTATTATCCAGCAACCGTTAAGAAAAATGAAAATTTTCAAATCAATGAATGAATGAATGTGAATGTAGTGGTTGACTAATTTAGGTGTAGTGCATGGATTGAATTTTAGGTTTTAGGTCATTGTATTATATTTCATTCATGAGGGCGTATTTTGAAAATATTGTGTGATTTCACAAAATGATGATCCAAAATAAGTCTTATGAAGAGCTTATGATTATGATCATACTATGCCGTTAGTCTATATTTTTTATTTAATATACCTACTCTATTGATGATTTCTTCTGGCAATGTCTTCAATCAGTTTACAGAAACATAAACGATTAAAAAATTGAAATATTGATCCCAAAATAAATGCTTTTTGGTTTTTGTTTCATGCATTCTCTCATTCAACTAGATAATTATAGTTTTAGAACAGTGTTTATTCATTCGAATAACAAAAAAATCATTAGTAGTTAAAACATCTCCTAAATGCCAGCATACCAGCAATTACGGAATATTTGAAGAATACTATAATCGGTAGCTTCGTGCCACACGTGCGTTAGTAAAAAACCTAGTAAGGTGGACATGTTCTGGCTCGGAGGTACCTGGCATCTATAAAGACGGCGCTCACAAATATATGTAATAATAGATCTCACCCACTTTACAATTTGCTCAATTTAGTAATTTCTTAATCTAGTCTCTCCGAAATTCAATAAATAGAGTCTGATTAAGAGCTGGTTTGCGTTTGCTAAGTGTTTAGCGGTGGCAATTAGATGTTTTATTGATATGTTTATGTGAAGTTACAGTAAATTATATGTTTTCTGTGGTATGTGTTTTATCAAAATCATCAATTATTTCTTGATTTGTTCATTTACTGGTTTTGTTAATGAAAAATGAAAAAATCATAATGAAATTATAATTTCAGTTCTGAAAAAAATAGTATAGTGTTTGACACATAGGAAAACGGCCATTGTGAAAATTTCCATTGAAATGTTCTGATCAGTTGTAAAAAAAATTAATGTAGACAAAAGGTGTTTCTCAATGGACAGTTCCAATTTATATTACCTTAATCAGATCTCTACTCAAGTTATTTTGGATTGAAAAGTTATTTTCGACAGTAACCTAAAAAAAAAGAAACTGTTTAAAAAAATCTGTTTTCCGTTAACCAACTGTCGCACCCAACCCTCAGAAGTCGAAACTTGTGCGAGCTGAGGATTAACGAGGTCTTACCTTTTAACGTGTGAGTCCTAACACGGGTTGGACGATAGCAAGTGGAAATCGATCGTTCAGACTAGGGCTTGAACCACCGACCAACACGGCAGTCAATTCGAGTGAGTGAACAAAGCACCCACATCGAACCGCTACAGACCGGTAATGTCGTACAGAAAAAGGTTCTGATAAGAATAATTCAGAACAGAATATAAAAACGCATTACATCACACGTATTTGTGATGTGAGCGCCGTCACATAAACTATGGAATACTGATATGGGATGCTTCCTCACATACAAGTGAGGTATTCATTGTCCAAAAAAAGATAATGAGGGATTTAGAAAAAGTTGATTCCAGAATCCATACTCAACCAATCTTCATAAAATGGGTCATATTTACATTACCTTCCATGTATATTCTAGAGGCAATATTGTCTGTACATAAAAATAAAATTAAGTATAATAATGGCTCCAGGATTCACAATCATGATACAAAACACAAAGACATCATCAGGCTACCAAAGATGCATCATCAAAATATAGCCAAACAAACGGAGTTTCTTCTTATAAAAATATATAACACTATGCCCAGTGAGTGGAAAGACCTTCTACTCAGAATTGAAGTGAGTCATAACTACTTTATTGTGCGATTTTTCCTTATGTACTGTATGTATATTTCTTATATTTTCAGCAATTTTTGTTATTGCAGAAATTGTAATTTGATGATGATGATTTGATTTTTCTAGTTCTCCTTCAGGTTTCGTTTCCAGAATTCGTTTGACAGTATGGTCAAGCAAATTTTGCTGAGAGACTATTACGGATGTTTTAATTGACATATTTTCAGGGTATCATTGCGTCATTGGCTGATCTGGTATATTGAAAATATATATTGGATGGAGAAATAGAAAGCCAAAACATTTATTTCCCAAAAATTAAAATTTCTTCAGAGTATACCCCATTTAATTAAAACAAATAGAATATTCTACTGTAATATATTCAACACTAAAATTAAACTTTCAGATCTTCGTGAAATTAACTTGAAATCAATGTTTGTCAGCATTCAAAGTCATAGTCTATTGCCAATTAAAAGTAAACATGCGATTTTTCCCATAAACCAGACAGTGAATCCAATCACAGAATAATTGAATCATATAATTTCGTGACAAGAAGCCTTTTTGATTTTGTTTTTTCGATTGCCGGTATTTGCCACCCACAGGGACATCCACTTAAATTGAAAGGAAATTAGATGGAAAAGGGTTTCCCAAACCCCGCAACTGCCTATCTATTATTCAGACCCCTAATGGAAAGACGACCTGCACCGAATATCCTCTATTCATGCCCCTGGTATGTGATAACATCACTATCAATTTCCCTTAGTGAAATTTATTAGGCACTATGAAAACTATAACAAGATTGTCAACCAAAAACAACCATTTTTGCGTTACTGATTAAAATTGGGGAGAAGGTGCGGAAATGGAGAAAATATTAGTCAATGTTTTTAAATTTGATTAACAACCTTTTAAGTATATTACTGGAGTTTTTTCCCAACAATGAATCGTTAATTTTAACACCTCGACACGCGTTTCGATCACCAAGAGATCATGTTCAAGAGGAAGATTAAACTGGAAAAACTTTCAAGGTTAACCCTATTTATCTATACAGGTGTACCATTCAGGTATGACCTGCAGGTATACCACGCCTTTGGTGTCTTGAATTAATTTTACAATTTGCCTTATCTATTAATTTTAAAATATGTCCTTATGTAATAGTTAGTTGAACCTAATATTTAAAAATCTTAGCTATATATA
>WOGN01000659.1:0-23026 GCA_015342105.1 Leptinotarsa texana
AGTGTGGAGCCTCTGGAGAAACCTTAGATGTTGTTTTATGAAAGAGAGGACATTGGCAGATCAAGATCTTCATATGATGTGGTGCTGCAGATTTTTCCGGGTTTTCCCGCAGCTAAAAAAGCAAATGATTTTGTATTACTTTCTTCTTTAATATGAAAAAATATATAGGATATACGATACCTTGCGAGGTATCTTGGTTCATTATCTGTAAAGTTCCATATCAAATATATTTCATTTTGGATCTTCAAAAAACCACACAAAATAAAATGAAAAAATGAAATACTTTGACATCCATGCCTTGCTTCTCGAATGCATTCACATTGTTAACGCAATCAAACTCACAGAAAAACAACAATATAGATTACAACTCCCAGTTTCAATAAGCTATGTAGGTACGTGGAGTATATTAAGGGAGGCAGAACCTAAAAAATGCCATTTACCTAGAAAACCGTACTCATGTTTTTCATCTTTTTATGAAAACTAGTCCAACATTCCTGTGATCTTAATTTCTCAAATTCGGTTGGGTCCTCTGAGTAAACAGACTTTCTCGTTAAAAATATTTTCTCTTGCGTGTTATGTCTGCAATGCAGCCTAGCAGTCTGTAAGAATATTGCTCCGTTAATTTCATTGAGGCCTAAAATTTCTTATACATGAAGGATGTGCAGAAGGATGTGTATTGACCAGAGGGAAGCTGCAATCATACTCGTTAAAAAAAATTGTAGTTGTGTAATAGAAACTCTAATAGAAATATCACTGATGAATATGAAACCTAGAAGTTTGTGGTGCACAAACTCATCTATATATTCATCTAGTTCGTCACAAATTGTGAAGGAGGTTTTGTTTCTGATTGTAATTTTTCAATTACAGAAGATTCTCAACACGGTAACTGCCACAAATAGAAATAGAAATTATGGTATTTGGAAAATTAAATAACCTATATATTCACTTCTGCATTTAAAAAATAAACTCGAAGACTGACATAGTTCAAGCATCCTCGGTATACCCTCATTAACACCGTCAATCTTGCATATCGTGTATAAAATGTTTTAGAAGCAAAGCACTCTAGACGGCTCTAATGTCATCATTAGTGGTCCCAGTTGAGAAAAAAAAGAAACGTTCGAGCAGTTAATAAAAAGGCTTCGTTATAAATTGAGACATGAAGTTCGTAGTCGTAGTTCGGTAAAGAGCCTATTAGCGTTACACGAAGCTCTTAAGTACCTATACTATTCCAATACATCGGTATGGGGAGTAGGGAAAACTAATTATGACATAAAAAAGTACTCACTTAAGGAAAGTGTAACGGTATAAGATGATGACGTAACTGGCTTCTGATAGCCTAAATTTGTAGATATTAAAATGGCAATAAGTGTAGCAATGAGCCATTTTTTGAGAAAAACACAGACTTTTCTGTTATTATCTGGGTATTTTTCAAATTCCGTAGAACGGCTTACATAATTCTCAACAAGATTTTTTGATATTATCGCTGATAAAAACATATTCATTACCAAACCACACATCAGCTAATATTATTTAGACCTTTATTCAACATTTTCACCATTTTTACCAATTCTCAAAACTTCCTTTTAAACAATTTTTCAAAATAATTTCTCCACATTCCCAGTATTTCTTTCTTCTCTATTAGCTCTTTCTTGAGCAATATCATTTTCTTTCTTTGTTGACACCTTTTCTACCACTTTCTACCACACGATATTTTCCATGCTATCTTCTGTTGAAGAATTTTCATTTCTCCTTTTCTTTGTTTCTATAATTTTATTTTATGTCTTCGTATCTGCTTTAAATATTTTTGTTCAGGATATTAGACAAAGTAAGAGTTTTTCTAGTTTCTATTTTAATAAATTCGATAATAGTAGGCACTAAATTCTCAGAAATGACTGTGAAATTTATGACTTATTCTCAGTCTCTTGCAGTGGCGTACGAAAATCATACTATTTTTACTCATATAAATTTATGATAAAATATATAGAATCACATTTCAACAAGGTTTTCGTTTTAATGCAATAATATTACTGAGAATTATTATGGAATTTTAGTATAGTTTCATATTCTACAACGATACTGTCAACTTCATGTATTTCTCCCGTAATATTTACACTTTTTCATTTCTCAGTACAAATTCTTTAGAGTTACAGTGTTGTCAATATTTGTTCAATTGATCAAAATTTCGTATCATGAATATCCTTACCGATGTTCAAGTGTTTTATAATCCGATGTCGCTACTTTTTAAGAAATTAATTATTGTGAAAACTTGATTGAAAAGCAAATATCTAGAGAAAGGTGCGATCATAAGTACCTATAACATTTTATACACATAGGAACAATACATATAGGAACCTTGTATTTGAAAAATGTATTGATCTACAGGAAATTTACACTGGGTTTTGAATGAATTTTTAACCAAGTTGTGGAATCAACTGAAACATATATACATTTTTCTAAAATTTGGATTGGATTCAGCTTCGCAAAAAATGTCTTACATGAAATTTCAATTTCTTTCAACTCGTTAGGAATCATGGTTTAAATAAGGGAAAATAATCCAATGAATTATACCATAGACTAATTTCAATGAAATCAAGATAGGCAATGCGGATTTAAAAATAAAATTAGTTTTTGGCTGAAGCATATACTGTCTCAGTGAAGTTGATGATTACATTCTTGTCAAAATTTAGTAATAAATATTTTCCGAAACTTCAGAAAGCTAATAAATTTTGCAATACTCTCACTCTCACCGTGAGCGCATAAGCCGCAAGCAATTCACGCCTACTAATTATAGAATAAACAGAATGTAGCTTGACATATATTCCGCATTTCTTTATTTTCAATATGAACGTCTAAAAATACTAAACGGAACCCGACAAAAACGATACGTTTTTTTCGTATCGCACTTTCCAGCAGGCGTGCATGTCATCCTTGGAAAAGTACGCAATCTAGATAGATCCCGTCTATTTTCGTATATCACTTCCCCTTTCTAATACTTCTACGTTCTTTTCCGCTTTCTTAACATAACCGAGATCGAGCGGGACCACTGAGGGGTTTCTTCTACTTCCACACCACACACAACTCTCAAGATTCACTATATTTGGGTCAATGAACCCCTATGGAAGCATGTCGCCGGACCCTTTCGTTCTGTATTTTAGGGCGAACGACGAAGTATAATTTTTTAGTGGCTCCAGAATGATTGTTTGTTTTGCTCGAGTTTCACTCGATAAATCCGGGCACAATGATTGTTTTTCGGATATTCGAGAAACATAATAGAGTTCCAAGAAAGATAGTATAGAGCTCCACAATGCAATCATTATTTCATTATTATACAGTCACACATGAATAGAATATCCACCGAGTGGCAAATTTTACAGAACGAATCAATTTTCATAAAATATTCAATTTGTCTCAAACTGATTATAAATAAACAATTAATGACAAAAGCTCGACATAGTTATTTTATTTTTGGATAGAAAATATATCAATCAATATTAGACTTTCTTCCCAAACACTTTTGATTCAACCCGCCGACTCATACGACGAGGTCATAAAAACTTTTTGAAAACGAGGACTAATATCTCAGTCTGGAGACATATTTTCCGATTATCTAAACTGAAAATAAAAATTGTTTGTTCTTTCAACAAAATGTTGTTCTTTCCTACAAATATTATTTTGAACTACTGGGCAGCCCATTACAATCTTTTTGGCATGAATAATGAACTACTGTCAAGAGTTCCATAACTGTATCTACCTGTACCTGTGTTAAGTTTCGAAAAAATATTGTTAACAAAAAGTATTGAAAATTAAAATGTGCCTACTGATGAAACTAGAGGCTTACACGACAGTTGAGCCCAACTATGCATCATGGTTCAGCCTAGGACCATTGATGATAAACCTGGTAAGAAAAGAATTGCCACTTCAAAGACAGTTGAGTCCAGAAATGCATTCAGCTTAGCAACACTGATGAGACCTGTCGATTCTGTCGATAAGGCAGATAAAGAATGGAAGTCATATATCACAATAAGGCATAGGATCGTATAAATGAAAACAAAAGTATTTTAAAAAAAGTATACTGACTACATCTCAACTTCATTCTGTACTTGTTATACTGTGAAAGGAGATTTTCCGAATTATGTGAAAGGAGATTTTCCGAATTATGTGAAAACTAAACAGAGAAAAAACAGATTGCAGTATCGATAATGAGAGCATGAAATAATTAGTACAAAAAAATCTGCTCAAATCTGTTTTTCCGTTAATCAGCTGTCGCCCCCATACGAACGACAACTCTCAGAAGTTGAGAAACTTGTGCGAGCTAAGGACTAACGAGGTTTTACCTTTTAACGTGTGATTCCTAACACAATATTAGTTGTAATAATCAAGACAAAATGTTTTTTTGTAAATTTGAGAACATTTTAAAGTGTTGTTTTATGACATGGAAGCACGATAAACACATGGAACCAGAAAATTGAATTTTATGATACTTGGATATCACTATATTTTTGGGAAAGAAAGGTTTTGGCTTTCTACTTCTCCATCTTGATACAAAAAAATGTGTGAATCTGCCAAAGACAGGAAGCAATAAATTTCAGAAATTAACTGAGTATATACAAATATGTGTCAAGCATGCAAAGAAGCAACTTTCAGCCACAAACAGGAAGAAAAACCCTTTCGAAACAGCTATTTTGATAAAAACATTGAATTACGCTAAATTATACGTTTGTATTCCAAACATTCGTGATGGAATCGAATCAGATATCATTCACAGGATTCATACACAATGTGATCAACTCAAAAAAGCAATATGTAGTGAAACTGCGCACCGAGTTGGATCATAATTTCTGAGTAATTGATACAAACATGTTTTTGTATAACACACCTTGAAAATTAAGGAAAGTAAGGCTTTATTTTTAGAATTATTTGATATTTTTTGCAATAAAAATATCTTATCTTCGTTAATATATTTAAAGCATGGCCCAGAGTGTAATGCCGGAGAAGAAAAAGCTACGAGCGATATTTTAGTTATTTGGTAGAAGTAGAAGTAGAAGAATTTAGCGAATTCTGAACGTCTAAGGAAAGTAAGGCTTCATTTTTGGAATCATTTAATATTTTTGTAATAAAACAGTCTCATTTTTGCTAATATAACTAATCATGATCCAAAGTGTAATGCAGGAGAAGAAAAAATTACGAGCGATATTTTAGTTATTTGGTCTAAGTAGGAGTAGAAGAATTTTGAGAATTCTGAACAACCAAGGTATACTTAGTGCTTATAATAGAAGATAGGGTAAATTACCGAACGTTGGCAAAACTTGTCAACACATCAAGCCATACACTCATCAAGTAAGCAAGCGTTTATCAGAAACATAATGTTATCAATTATTTCAGAGGAAAAATATTTTGATTCAATAAAATTTTCTCAAGTTATAATAATTTTCCAGTATTCCTACTACTTTTGAATCGAAATGCATCATTTTTTATTTTGTTTCCAGTCATATAATTAAATATTTAGTTGATGCAAAAAAATACTTGACTAAACTCGGAAATGGATCCATTGTTTGTCGTGATAATAAACACATTCCTTCGTCGAGAATATTCACGTTGTTTTATTTGCTGACAATCAAAATCACGTAGAAATTGTCCCATTGTTTTATTTTCTTGACGGTTCAAACTTGGAATATTTTCAAACGTTCCCCAACTCGAGTTTATTAAGTAATCACATATCTATTGTTACGTAATGTTTGTTGAGTCACGGACTCTTTCGGAATAATTTTGAGGTCAAGACGGGGCGATTAACCCTTGCGAGTATTGAGAACAAAATATCAAATTTGGTGGTCTAATTACAATTATACGTCAAACGATCCCTATAAAATCGAAGCTAGTCGAAAATATTTATTCCTAGTCGGAAGGAAAAAATACAAAATAACCACAAATTTGAATGTTTTTGTCTTCTAGGGCACTGGGTGTCCTGGCATCGTGCCTCCAGTCTCTATAACGACAGTTTTGACAAGGATTTAAGCCACAGCTACAAGAAGTTAGACAATGGACTGCCTTTATAGGACAGAACCTGCCCTAAGAAGGCAGGCCAACAAGTGCTTTAGCTTGGAATAAGTACATTAGAACCTGGATCTTATCCAAACGTGGTAGCCTCATGAAAACCCAGTCACCGTACATGAATCAAGTGATTCATGCTTGTTGAAATAATATTTTAGTCATCAGATTTACCTGACTAGTAGATGATGAAGAAGAATATATTTGATATAGGTAACCCTAATATACAATATTATATAAAACATATTACTAACAATATAGAAAAGAAAATAATTTAAAAAAACTTAAAATGTACATATACTTCAAAACTGAAAATGAAAAAATTAAAATTTCTAGTTTGAAAAATAACGACATATGCTATTAAAAATACATTGCCATATAAGTGCAGCTCCAATACAATGATAAATAGAAGAAAACATGCAACATACATAGATAAGGCAACATTGTAACATTTAAGAGAATTAAGACACAGGTACCTAGCAGAGGTATCTATGGAATTAATAAGGATAACACTGCGTAGATTAATTTAATTTTCCTCTCGAAGATGATCACTTGGTGATTGAAACACGCGCCGAGGTGTTCAAAACGACGATTTGGTGTTGGAATGAAACTCCAGTAATATTCTTTAATATAAATCTAACTTATTTTATGGTTGATGATAATGTTGATCCGTAACATCATCGACATTTTTAGTCTTCGCTTCGTTCGGGGATATAGGGCGTCTTGAAGTTTGCAAACGTACATCAGAATGTTATTGATGGTCACTTCTGTATCCCCCCCATGCCCCCTCCCGGGTTGAGTGCCCTCAAGTAAAAACTTTGCCCCACAAATAATTTGTGAGGGAAACTTAATACTCCACTCCATCCACTCCCGCTCTCCGAGCGGTCCTCAACTTACTGATCGGCACTTCAGCAAGATTGACATCTGACCTCTTTTGGTCGAAAGTCAGCCTTTGGGTGCTATTACTTTATGATCGGTTAAACTTCTGTATGTAGTACAGTGATCTGCTGTTTCTTTTATTTGCTGGTAGGGAATAAACCGGGCAAATAGAAGAAACAAAGGATAAGAATGAAAACGAAATATTCAAGGCAGTATGGTGAAACCCCTCCCTTCTATAATTTGATACGGTTATACATTATGAAATAAACAAAGTAAAAATATTTAGACTGCCCAAAACTATAGACGTGTTCTGAGAGGTTGGAATTCCTTTGAAAATAAGTTAAGAATACAAGTCATTTAGTAAGTGGATAGTAGTAAATGGGCATTCATCGCTACAAGATGATTGTGAATGGCATTTCGAAACGTCGTGAAGTATCTTGGTTGATTTTTTCCTCTATATCACAATTAGGTATTTTTCTTTTCAATTTCTATATATTATAGACATTTTAAATATTGTTTATGAAATTTGTTTTTATAATCCATATTCTCCAAAGTTAATATGATATGTAAGTTACTATTAGTTGACTTCTTGTTACCATATTATAGAACGTTATGTGTCTTACTGTTTCACATTTTTCTGTGACTGTCTGTGAATTCAATTCAACATTGTATCACTTATGGACTGAAACTCAATTGCTTTTGAGCTGACTATACGTAATTTTCTACCTTTTTACATTTACAAGGTGTCTATACAATGTGTCTGTTCTGTGTCACCTCTTCGCAATATTGTGCAATATCTCGTCATTCGGTAAAAATAACTGGTAAATAATGCATCACAATGGCAGATAAAAAATTTATGAAAATTTCATTTTGGGATTTATGGAAATTTACCATAGATTTTCGTATCTATGGCAAGTACAAAGCAAGGAATGTACTAATCACGTGAAAACGAGAAAAAAAATGATGTGCTGAAAATGGTGGTGCATGTGCAGAAATTGTGCAATAATATTGCAGGTCTATGGGCAGCCAACTAAATATTGTGTAATGAACATTGAGCCATTATTTTGAGCGACATAAAAAACTTGACCAGTGAAACACCAAATTTTTCAATTTCTCAACAAATAGTTTCAAAAAACGCCCAAGATCAACTACGTTCTGGAATATTCAAGTTTCGCGTAGCGTTTATCATGAGCGTATCTCGTGTCGATCAGGAACACCGCAATTAGTCGGCTAGACGGGCTATCTTTCCAAACCGTTAATTAAACATTCACACACCAATTCAAAGACGCGTCAGAAAAGTTGATAAGATAATACAAGAAAACGATTATTGTTTCTCAAGCATAAGGTAAGTTGCAGGGAACTTTTTACTCATTTCATTATTACAGTACATTGTTCAAACAAGATTGGAAAAAGGATGTCATTAACATGAATGGATTCATTTGCTATTGGTCCGCTATCACAAAACTCCTCGAGTTTCTCTTTAGGAACTATTTGCAATATTACTAAAATAATATATTCATAGTCTTCATATACTGTAAAAATATATATATTTATCAGTACAGTCCACACAAACATTAAACATTTTTAAAATAAACAATGACGATGATTTTTTAAATTATTTTTCAGTCAAATGTATACAACTAGTACTACATTTTTTGATTGTCGACGATTGCATAATAAATTTGTTGCATTTTCAATAATAAATATATGGATCCAGTCCTTAGGTACATACTGAAAAAAATTCAATGAGCAGAATGCAAATACAACTTCTGGGAAAGCTGTCCGCATAACCTTTATATCAAATATATACTAAATTTACTCTAAGAATTTTCGAAATTTACGAGATTACGGCAAAAGAAATTAATTTTATCAAGTACAACCAACCAAATATTTTTTAATAATATTATGTTTTTGTGCAAATAACGTTTTTTAGGTAGTAATGCAGATATTAATTAAGCAAGATAATACAGAAAAGTTGAATTCAAAACCTCAAAAAGTTATTATTGAATTGGTTGCATAATAATTGTACCGTTTTTACCTATAATTCGAAAAGAGAAAAATACTCATAAAAGTATATGAAATAATTGAAGGAGACTTTTGTATGATCCCGTTAGAGTTTTTCTGTGGGTAATTTAAGATTCATTCTTTACATAACTGAAATTCAAAGAATTGAACACACTAACATCTTTGTTGTGAAAAAGGAAGACAATTTGAGTAACTCTGACCTAAGTAACTCATGATTCTCTAGCTTTAATCTCCATATCATAAAAATATACATCCCCTTTATTTTTCCCCCTGTTGTACTAGATTTGCCAAACAGCACGTTTGGCATCTTCAGGCATAAGTAAGTCAGTTATTAAAATGATTCATAATAAAGCGACCCAAGTGTCAAATATGAAGATCTACTACCCCTTCATTGTCCTCTCTATGTTCTGAATACAGCATTGAAGAAATGTTTCCTACTTAACATACATGTTCACCTTATCAGAAGTTGATTATCATTAGCAACACCTCAACACCTTTCATATTGTTCCCCATTCATCAGTTTTTTCTTGATGTCCAAAAATCATCTATTACTATAATCCACTCACTCGCTAATGCTCAGCTCGTAGCTGGTTAACGGAAAAACATATTTCAACAGATTTTTTAACAGAAAAATTGTAGGGTTCTAAATATTTTTCTGACTTCGAAAAGCATCTATATTGGTATAGCTATAGTTGAGGTATTGTTCCTGAATATATTGAATGGAAACTATTATCAAAATTTTACCCTAGAACAATTTTCCATGCCCATGAAGTACTTTGAGAGATATAGGAAGAATATTTCTTTGTCGAAAGTATAGATCATCGATGATCTCATTTGGAATTTCATCCATTCTTAATCGAATAAAAAAACCAAGTCAAGCCATTCCACTACAACATTTTATTCAAATTTTCGCCCACACAATGATTCTTCGTGGGTTATTTTTTTCTCGGAGTGACCTAATGTTTGCATATGGTTTATGGATTACCTCGTAGATTCCGCATCAATTCCAGTGAGCTGTTACTGGCCAGTGGCCTACATTCTCACAAATTACTTGTCGAAATATTTATGGAGTAAATCGCAGTTACATCTATTTTTATATCATTGATGGATTTTAATGCTATGAAGTTTATAAGTATTGGAGTATTTCCTAATGACCTTAAGAGTGAATTTCTTTTTTATTGTAAACTTATCATAAAATTTCAATATCAAGTGGCTCAATTACTGATAGAACACGCAACACTGTTTTCAATGTATATTAATGAAAACTGAAACTTTTTGTTAAATAATTATGTAATTACTATAACTGAGAAATGAACACAAAAACCTCCAGATATTTTTGTATGAATGACAATCGTTAAGATGAACTTTGCGAGGTTCTTTGCACCAAATATAGATCTATCAGATGGTGTGAAATGTATTTCGCGTTATTATTCGATTATGGTTTATAGCTTCCTGCCTAATGCTTGGCATTTGGATTTTACTGATTATTGTCCAACTACTTTCCAGAATTCATTGTTCTTCCATGACAGAGTACCAAATAGTTCAATTTTTGTATAGAACGTTTTTTTGCTTCACATTTTCGATATTTCCGTTAGAATACAGAACACTGCAAACTGTCTTATGAGTTACCCTTTCAATTTGAAGGGTTTTCAAAATAGGTACTCTGCGCAAAGTATATAGTCTATACGAAGTCAATTCAATTCAATTCAAAATCGTTTATTAACGATTTTGGTGTGTGGCCCTGTTATAGGCTAATGCCTCTTCAGGGTACGAAGTCAATCAGAACAGCTAAATAAAAGGCTAATGTGCTGGGTCTGATGAATTTACTAGTTAATATCATATAAAGTCTCCCACATAAAAATAATGATTAGACCTCGTAAATTATCTGGCGCCGCCCATATACTATATACCATATACTATATACTATATACCGTATATACTATACAATGACATCTGCTTTAGATTTGAAAAACACTGACTGCTTTGTTCATTGACTTGATGTTTTGGGTAGACAACGTTTATAACTATCAGAGTCACCTAAGGGATCATCATAGCTACCCGCATTCCGTCAGCCATGTAATGTTGCAGAATCATCTCGACTTCAACTAGATAAATTCGATGCTATTACAATAAGAATTGTCCTTTCAGGCGAAAAACCACGACTTAATGCATTCTATGAAAATATTTGATGATGCGTAATGATTATTCATTCTGGGAATCATCAACAGCGATACTCGCTTAAGCAATATCGCCCAAAACTGTGTTTTCTTATCGAGTTCGATATCCAAATAATAAGGTTTATATTTTTTCAAAAACTGGTGAAATCAAGTCTTGTCTACTATATAAAATTGATGTTTGTTGGTTGGTTTGTAAGTGATAAACTTCTACATCGCTTAACCGATCATGACGAAACTAGACACGTTTTTAAGCTATCAATTTTTCTGTAACTCGCATCTAGATGGCGCTGTAGAACAATTGTTTTAAAGCACTGTTCTATAACGCTGCGCATGCCTAAGTTCGTTGATTCTGATTCTGTCAAAAAATTGGAACACCAGCGATACAGCAATATAGTTCTATTAAATATATAAGCTATAAACCAAGTAAAAATATGTGGTATATTATTAAAATAGAACAATTTTGTTTCCCAAAAAAAATGTTCACAATAGAAAGAAAAATATTTTTTTTTAAACAATATTGTGTCTATAATTATTTTTATCTATGAGATAAACTTCTGCTGAACTCATCACCGGGTAGTTCAGACAATTTTTCAATTTTGATGCCTTCCCTCCTATTCGCAAAACGGATGGAAAGTGCTGCTTATTTCAAAAAATGTATGTAGGTATAGGCTAGTCAGTGTAGCCCATATGCTCACGGTTCCCCAATTTATCACTTTTGGAAAAAAGTGATAAATAGGGTAGATGAATTGGATAAATGTGAGTGACTTGACGACCTGACCAGTGACTGGTCTCTACTTTCATATCAACAGAATCAGCACTTTGTTAGTTGCTGCACACGAAATTGACGTCAGCTCATAGAATACCACATTTTTCTTCAGAGTATATACTATACAAATTTTAAAGACAAAACCTTCATTCTACTGTATTTTTTTTGTCAGAAACGTCACAATTCTTTCAGGCAATCATGAATATCTCCTATTTGTATGAAAAAATTAATTTGGTAAAGATAAATTTGTGTATTATTTGTTGGTTATTATCAAATTTGGTATTTTTAACTTGAAGGTTGTTTTTATGATACTTTCCTTTATTACATACAAATAACCTCTTCAAAAGTTCCGTAACAAATACTTGGTTGCAGTTTGAAAACACGTTTATGGTGTCGAAGCCTTGCAAAGTGTGAAAACATTTCAACACTACATAAAAATATCAATGTTTGTCATTTATTGTAGCATATTCAAGATATTTATCAGAAAAAAAATTTAAATTTTTTCGTATTCATTGTTTACTGTAAGCTTATTAAGTGAATTAACTTCAACCAGATATTTCAATAATAGTTTCTATTGCTGAGAAACAGTGTTTATTGCTATAAGAGGCCCAAGACTTTCTTGATCTTTAGGCAAGAAAATAATAAAAAAATTATTAAAAATAAATAAATCTGAAATCCCTGTACTTATCAAGATCAGAGTCCTGTTGAGTTGTACCATGACAAATACTACTTTCAACACACTCAACAATAAACTCTTGTTCCATTCAACAACTATCTTCTTCACTTTCATGTTACTAAGCTCATTATGTCTTATATGGTCTTGACTTTTTGCATAATCCATACACGGTGAATAATTTGAATTTGCATGAGCCGCATTTCTTGAAATCGCAATTAGGCGGCGTATGAACCGTGTCGAAAAGTATACAGACAATAAGCGCTCAGAGCTTCAAAAAAAAAATTAGGTTCCCAGGAACGGGCAACTAGACGGTGAAAGTGCAAATCTGTATCGAACAGACAATCTCATTCTATTCAAATATAACAATTGGTTGGATTGTATTTGGTATGTGGTATACAACTACTTTCATTATTTGTGTCGTTTACTAGATACTGGATAATTTCGTTGTTTCTTGATATCAGTATTGAGTAATGTGAATTTTAATTCGGTGTACTCGTATTGTTCGATTACATTGTACTAAACGTCACATGATCATTTTGCATAGCGCAGTTTACCGTAAATATCAACAATTTCACAGTAAGACAATAAATGAGATGTATTATGAGTAATTAAGTCTTACACATATGTTGAACAACGTACTGGTGACAAATTTGGTAATTTTCGTGTGGCTACCTACTCATTGATTCTCTTCCTCGAGAAAACAGGTAAATATGACGCATTCTAAAAACACTTTGTGTGATTTTCACTAGACGGTTTTACGAAAACGTAACACGTGTTTCGCCATACAATGGCTTCCTCGGGTGTGTCTTAATAACCAATTCTACAAATTAAATGCTATCTATAGCTTATTCTATAATTTGAAGTACCTGAATTTCAAGTACCTGATTTTTTACCTAAGTTTGTAATGAATTTACCTGAGCTTATGTTCCATTTTTCACATTTGAAAAAATATTCAGTAACGGAGAGTTATTTAATTCTAATTGATCATTCAGTAAATTACCCGAATTCCTGAATTTATTGATTTCTAAACATTCTGGAAGATTGAGTTTCAAACTCTGCTCTTCTAAATGTCACACATCGTATTCATGATTGAACTCATGTCATTCTGCTAATAGGTGGTTTGCAAATGTGGAATTGGTCTTTCTCTTTACAAAACTACTTCTATGATCTTTAATTCATTGGAAAAATGTTCTTCCACTTTGGCCAATATACAGTTTTGGACAAGAGCCACAAGTCAGGTTATATACTACTAATCTATCCAACAAGGAAATTTTGTCTTTATGTTTTTAATGAATTTACTAAATAATACTTAATCTAATCTACTTAATCTAAGAAGATTGTATCGCGAAACACGTGTTACGTTTTTGTAAAACTATCTAGTGAAAATCACACAATAAAGTGTTTTTATAATACGTTAGTTATGGATTTCCATCAAGTATCGGCCGATTCCATCATATAGGTAAATATGACTTAGTTAAAGTTGAATAAATATCAACCACTGCCAATACTTCGAGAAACAACTTACAAACTATATGTGGTTCTGCCGTGGGTTGGGCTACCTATCGGGCGCGTGCCCAGGTGGCGGATAGGGGAATGGCCAGGGGACTGGAAGCCCTGTCCAGAAAGCCAATGTGGCCTTACGGACGGGGTCGCCGGACTCATGGTCAGTGGCAGAAATAAGTAGGACGAGGGGAATCAAAACCCCCAACAGCCTTTGCGAAACATGCCACCGTGGACCAGCCTACCCAAGCTAAGGTGTAAGGAATCGTGCCGACAGCTGAATGGCTGCAGGGTGATATACGGTTACGAACGATCCCCTTGGGGAACTGAGCGAAATCTCATTGTAATCAACCTTCCACTGGTAATGCGGGGCTCTATCAGAGTGACCAACTCTTCTCCTGCTAGTCGTGGGAACACACATGAATGAAACAAATACAAAAACAGACACATAAAAAACAAAAACCAATCCCGAGGCTGGACAGAAATGCTCACCTCAAACTATGACGGTGGCTGGGGATGAACAGAAATGACCACCCCAATTTACCGCTCGGAATGAGGCTGGACATGGCAAATCACCTCGAGATATAATACAGAGGCCAAGGCGCATTTGCGGCACCGAGGCCAAAAGGAGAAAGAGAGCGAAAGAAGCAGAAGTGGCAGCAACTATAAGTGCAGCCTCGTCCTCCCCTACTCCACCTCCAACAGCAAGGGCACTTCCTGCGGCGGACGCCAAGAGCTTCGCCTTGAATACAGGCAAGGAACTGGCTGCCCCTGCATGAAAGCGCCTTATTTGAGCACCTCCACGGAGGGAACTCCAAGAAGGTTGAAGAAGCCGCGCAACGACAGTGATGCCGCTGTACCTTCCAAAACCTTCACGAAGGCCGCCGTGAGACTCCTGAAGGTTGCCAAAGAGAGTGTGTTCGGCGAGTCTTGGCCTTCACCTGCCGATATAAAGGAGATGTCTCCTAATGATCTGTCGACCTTTCTGGAAGAAACAGAATAGACAATGGCCTAGGAGGACAACTCCTCGAGAGAATGTACATGTGGCCTAGAGAGAGTCACATGTGGCCTAAGTGCTGTGGGTCTACACTCACCCTTCCTACTCTACAGATATGTGGTTCTGAACAGGATGAGCCAACGATGGTAAAAGTATGTATGAATACAAGCAACACGGTACTCCATAACTGTATCATGCATAGTGCACGTGATCTCCCAAGCAAGGCTGCTTGTACATAGTGGCAATAAGGAACAACCGATTTTTTTAAATAATATGCGGATGGGTATACGAACATTTTTGGGTGGACTGTAGGGACACAACCGCATCAGTACTTGACATGTTGAAAATTTCAAACTCATACACCTCAGGCGTTAAAACGTAATTCACCACTCCGACCCTGTAGTTGAATCGACTTGATCAGCGTTAGAAGGCTCGTTTATTTTACCCAATAGATTCAAATGTGCGTGGTGATCACGTATCTATCACTGTTTGGGTTACTTTGTTGGATGGACAGAGTTTGGGATTCGAAGCTACAAAAATGAGTCTTCGCGTCAGGTCGGTTAGTAACCAGATGAGTTCTTCTGAAGAAATCACTACTAAGTTTGTCGTTAATAATTAGTTTGCACTTGTTTCGACTTTGGAGAGTTGTCGTGAGTGGGAGGAAGACTTTATTTTTGAACAGTTAATATCCGAAAACGTGTAGTTACTATCTCGATTGTTATTCTTGACCGTTACAGTATTTAAATGAACGGGTTGACCCTACCGCATTTGAGTATTTGACGAATGTTGAAGAAGTGAATGGAAAATAATAATATTGAAAAAAATAACAAATTGTCCGTTTCAAAGTCGTACTTTCCCCGACATAAGGTCGTAGACTTACTGGGTGGAGGCTATAAGGTCATCAGGATTCGAATCCCTTCCCTGCATGGTCCGCCACCATGAGACGGAAGGAATTCAATATTTTCCATTAGGACAGCTGGCCGAGTGGCTGATAAACAGTACTAACGATTATGAATCCGTTGTGGGGAATGAGAAGTATCGAATTTATTGGAACTATTTATTCCCCAACATTAGGCTCGAACAAGTTAATAAGCCTGATCTAGTTCTTTTCGACCATTAGAGAAAGACGACATTCGTGGTGGAGTTTTAAGCTACGAGTGAGGCGAATATCATCCGAAAAGTGGAGGAAATATTAGCTAGAGTATGTAACACAAATTACTAAGAAACAACGAATATCTGAGGCATTATGAAGAGATGAAAGTGAATTGATTAAATAATTGCCTTGGATATTGATTTTTTATTTGACACAATATGGGTATGTTGTCGATTATGATTTAATAATTGAATAGAACTGGTCCATACTTGACGAAAATCTATTTTTATACTAATTAATACAGTTTATGGTATGATTTTCACTATAAAAGGTTTTACAAAAACGAAACGTGTTTCATGTGCTTTCTCAAGTATAGCTATTGTATAGCGAAACACGTCTCGCGGTTTTTGTAAAACCCTTTATAGTGAAAATCATACAATGAACTGTATTAATTAGTTCTGATTATGATTTAGCCTATTTTAGTAGAGATATTATGTATTTATGTCTGAAATCATACGTTAGTAACTTGAAATTACTCCGTAAGAGAGAATTACAGACGATTGGATATAATCATATGCAAATAAAATCAAACGACAAAACATTTATGTTTTATCCTGTCTGCTCCTGCAAAATTCAGTGGTTGAAATTAATATAGAAGAGGCATTAATGAGAAAACTTATTTTAGAGATATAGAGAAAGAGTTCGATAATGGAATCATATTTTTTTTTAATTTAATTACAATCTTGTATAAAACAAGTCATCAATAAATATCTAAGATGAGTCAATTACCTCCATTTGTATATTTGTATAATCCACATAGATTTCTTCAATATTTGTTCTTGTTGAGTTAGAAGATTTGGAAATTCTGTTGGTGAACTCACAGTTCAACAATCACCATTTCTGTCATTTGTGAGCGTTTGTAATTTTGTTATGAAATTATCACATAGTTATCAACACTCCAAAATTGATGTTAGGTAATAGACGGAAGGAAGACTCAGTATTTACACTGTTGCCAAGGTAGTGGCACACAAGTAGGTCTGTGAAAAAAATTGAAAAGCTCAAATACAATGAGTCATGAATAACGTATACAATACGCAACTGTTTTTTTTTTTTCCAAAAATCAACTCTTCTGGGTCTTCAAAAATGAGAAAATAATATGTATGAAAGAAATACGGAGAAGGGGGATATAATGTAATACCATGAAAAAAAGTTATCTATACAACCGCTTTAATTAACTCAAGTCATGCCCTAATATACAAAACGAAAAACGAAAAAATATGCGCAAGGTCTGCGTCCAAAATAGGCAATATTGAAAAAATAAAACAATCAATTATATCTACATACTTATGAGCACTGCATTATGCATTTATCCTTTTTTAGAGTTGATCGTTAATTAAAAATACATAATAATGAAACACTCTATACCAATAATGGAAATTACTATATACGCTTGTGAAAATTCCAATTACGGCGCTGATAACAACGAAGCGTTATGTCAGCGTATACATTACAATATTTCATTAAGGTTCTAGAATATTTCATTCATATAAACATAGTGACTGCAGTCTGAGAACAATTATGAGAAAACGAGAAAAAAGAATGCTCACAGAGAGACGAAGATAACGAAAAATTTACCGGAACAATCGAGGGCATTTTTCAGACGAATCAACAATGGACCTTACGGCAGTGTTTCGCAAAAGAATAGATTAACATGAATCGCATACAGGAAAAGACACAATAACATAATACTCTGTGAAGTATCACAATGGCTTCTTTACACTAGAAAGTATTTTTTCTAGTTGAATATAGTATGAAGATGGTCGCTTGAGATAGACCAAATTTAATGAACATTTTGATGTGGACAGCATTTGAATAGGGAACCAGTGGTTGTTAATACACTTGCCACAATTATATTGTGGATGCACATTTTTCATCTATTTTATCTGCATGGGATTTGCCTATACAGTGTGTCCCAGCTAAAACTTGTCACCCCTCTAATCTGCAAACTCGTGAGAAAAATTTAAATAGCTCAGACTCGTCGATTTTCATTCCAAATACATCATCATTGTGTTGTAAATCCCCTCATCCCTACTTCAGAATTTTTAATGGTACTATACTTGTGAACCATCATTTTGAAGGGAATTCAATCCCAAATACATTGGTGTACTGAAATTGAGAATTGATCAAGTGTTGTTGAAGTTTTAATTAAAATCAAGTTTGATCAAGATACATTTATTTTTCATCACCTAAAATGTTATCATCGTAAGAAAGGTTCACTGTGGGTACGCTACTGTATTCAAAAATAATATGTCTTCAGAAATAATAGATTAGAAGGTGAGGCAGACGTTGTCATGACAAAAAATATCGCTATGTGTTTTTATATACGCGTATCTGGGTTTAAGCCTTGGTATATTGATGTATTCGATTCACTTCTTTAAACAACTTGATTGAAAATGATTTATACTATACAAGAGAGAATATCCATTGTAGCTGCGTATTTTGAAAATGTACGATAAGCTAGAGCTACGACTCAAATTTTCATTGAAATTCATCCGAGCACGAGATCAGTGCTGAATAAAAAATATGAACGAGAGAAGCCTATGAAAAATGAAGAGGTCGCTGTTGCAGTTAAAGGACATGCAGTGATGGACAACATTCAATCATTGAGACAACTTGAGAGTATTTCTGGAGTTTCTAAAAGCAGCTTACATCGAATTTTGAAAGAAGCAAAATTCCATCCCTATAAAATGCAGAATGTACAAGAATTAAATGAACATGATCCTGACAGACTCACAGAGTTTTGTGAGTCAATCATTGATTGATGATAATAATTACCTCTACGATATATGGTTTTCAGACGAATCTTCTTTTTATTTAAATGGACATGTGAACAGGCATAGCTGTAGATACTGAAGTGACGTGAATCCCTATTGGTATAGGGAAACTCATTCACAAACTCCCCTGAAATTGAATGTTTGGGCTGGTATTCTGTCCATATTTTATTGATGGTAACCTCAACGGACATACATATCTTGAACTTCTTGATACACCTTTGAACCCCAAATTTTAGATGACAATTTTGGAGGGAGATGGATTGGAAAGCGAGGACCAATAGGGTAACCGGCTACATCTCCCGAATTATCACCATTAGACTTCTTTGAAATCCAAAGTGTATATTACACAGCCAAATTCTCTTGATGAGAGATAATTGTTATGGAGTGTCGTGCAGTGACTCCAGAAATGTCGAGAAATGTGCGAAGACATTTCGAAAATCACTTGATCGATTCTCAATTTCAGTACACCAATGTATTTGGGATTGAATTTTCTTCAAAATGATATATCACAAGTATGGTTGTCCCATTGAAAATTTTGAAGTAGGGAGTGCTGGGGATGAGGGGGTTGATAACACAAAGATGATGTATTTGGTAAAAGTGTTCCCTCTTGAAATAAAAATCGACGGGTCTGAGCGAGTTTCAATTTTCTTCACGATTTCGCAGATTAGAGGGTGGCAAGTTTTAGCTGGGACTCACTGTATTATTATACTGTTGTGAATGGCTCCAGGTATAATCACATTTATAGTTTTCGGTAGAACAACCCTTCCGTAAGCACTAGAATTTGTACAATTTTTTACTAATCACTTATAATTGGGTTATTTTCAAATACTGATTTTTTTCAATGACAGTATAGGCATTATATTACCTAAAAATACAGACCAAGTTGTATAGTTCAATGTCTTTTGAAAACAATTGCTTCTATGCTCCATTCAAAAACGGTTGACCTACTCTACTTTAATGGCTCCAATAATAAAATAAGACGTTTTATAAAGTATGAGTATTCATTTTGATGAATCGATAATTTTTATATCAATAGATGAATTTAAGTTGATGAACATGCTGGTTCTGGAGTGCCGAATGATGTACAATTTCACAAGTTTTTATCTAATTTGCAATATCAAGTTGGGAGAAAATGTTGCATCTGAATTTAAAACCAGTTATCCTCAATTGATTGGACTAAAATTTTGCATACACGTTTAGTTTGGACGACAATACATGGTTGGCTAAGCGGAAGGCCCAAGACACCCGACAGTTTTTTTTATGAACTCCCAGAGAAGGATTTGCAGAAAATAAGAAAACTAACATTACATCACTCTGAATGCAATATGACGGACCGCCCAATATGATCGACTACTTTTTTTAAGCACTCTCATGATAGGGGTATCAAGTGAAAAAGTTTGCTGAAAAGAATGCAAAAAGCGAAATAGATGGCGGACTACCTAATATGTTAAACTATGTTTTTTGTGACCTCCGATAATATGAATATCAAATTAAAGAGTTCAACAGGAAAAAATGAAAATGGCGGAAAACAAGATGGCGGAAAATAAGATGGCGGAAAACAAGACAGTCACCATACCAATTTTGATGAGTTATTACTCGGCAAAGTTCGAGATAGTTAAATGAAAAGAAGAGAGTGAGGAATATAGGTATGTCCCGCTATAACTAAAAAGTTAATTATTAGTAAAATACAAGCTTAAATCTTTTGAAAAAAAAGAAAATATATTTTAAATCAAATCACACCCACATCAAGCAAATTGATATATGAAAGCCTGTTGAGAGATTTAGCTGTCTAGTTGAACAAGAATACAATATGTAACTTGATTTCGACATAAGTAATTCTTAGAAAAAAATTATATGACTTTCATAAAATAGAAAATCTCGCGAAAAGTATTTATATCATATACATCATATAATGTAATAAATTAATAGTCTGACATCTCACCAGAATTATTCAGTGTTTTCAAAAATCTGAAGTCTGTTTTTCCGTTAACCAGCTGTCGCACTCCTACGAACGACAACCCTCAGAAGTCGACACTTGTGCGAGCTAAGGACTAACAAGGTCTTACCTTTTAAGGTGTAACGTGTGATTCCTAACACGGGTTGAACGATAGCAAGTGAAAATCAATCGTTCAGCCTAGGTCTTGAACCAGCGACCAACACGGCGGTCGATTTGAGTGAGTGAACCAAACACCCAGGTCGAACCGACCGGCTACCGTCCGATAATCGCTCGTAGGGTAGCATGACTTCTCCGACTTCTAAGAGATAATATCATTATATTTCAACCAATTTACACAAAACATTAGAAAAGTATCCACCTAAACATTTCTCTTGAATCATTAGTGAAACCCACAGAAAATCCGTTTGGTAGTTTATGGGTTATTTACGTTCAGACATACAGACGCGACGGAAGACTTTATTTTATAATATCTTTTATGATAATAATCACATACAATTATTATAAAAGTAACTGACATAATTCAAAGTTATAACGAATTGGACAAAATACGTACTGTGCGCCCTCGTCTCTAATATTTATTAGGGAAAAACATCAACAGCTAAACACATACTCAACTGCCCTTCAAACAATCTATTGAATGAAAAATGCCATGTAACTACAAAATTGACTCCAAATTGAGTTTATATACTATTTAGCTTGACGAAATATGGAAATTTTTATTTCATCTGGACATATTCCATTTGAATAACAAAATACACAACATTGTCACAGTGATACCACATTGATTCACTATTCAAATTGAAGATTCAATTTAATGACTTCATTATTAGGACTACATTTGAAAAATCTTCAGTATCTCTCTGTTTAGACTTCGTAGATAGTTTTAAACTTCTAATATGATACAAACATAACCAACCGTGCTCAGAATAATACGTTAACATGTAAGACCTCGTTGATCCTTAGCTAGCACAAGTAAAAATATATAAATGTTATCGCCCTTATGGAACGACAATTGGTTAACGGGAAACCCATTTTAAACTCCATTTCTAAACGGCCTCGTAAAAATATTCATTTGCCATTCTACCATAAAAACGAAAAAGAAGTAGAATCAAAATCGTCTATTTTGTACTGTTTTTCTTCAATTCCTCATTTTCTGAACCTTTTGTCGTCATAATTCTTATATCAACTACCTAGGACTTAGGTAGTTTTGTTCCTACCACCAGTCATTTCAAATTCAAACTATACCTTCAAATAGAAAGTTAATTCAAACAAAACCGCCATCTTACCTACCCAGAGAAATATCAGTATAGTAAATAACGTTTATAATAACAAAAGTGTGTGCTGGAAAGGTGAAAAAAAGTTTCACACTTTATAATTCAAATACACACTCTTACTTGGCGGCATTGCCAAGTCGACTGCCGACTCGGTCATGCACCCATTTCTAACCGATTAAATCAAGATTTTTATCTATGCGTAAGAGTGCTATAAAAATACACTTCGCATGTGCATGCGAGCCTTGCGACGACGACGGCAGTTCGAGAAGCCCCATAGAAAAACACGCACAATCGTCGCTCGCTATGAGTGAATATTACACGGCAAGCCCAGATTTTTTTGTGTGTCATATGACACCTATAGAAATGAAGGATTTTTATAGCCCGGAAGTGAAAATAACGGTTCAGTCTTATGAAGTGAGTTTAAGGTGGTGCACTTGAAAATCTTGGAAATGTGGAATCAATAACCCAAATGAGCCGGTACGGCTCATTTGTGTTATTGTACGGCTTACTGCCGAAAAAAGAGACATTTCAGATTCTCATACATTTAAAAATATAATGACAACTGTCTCACTAGGAAACTGTTTTCATTCGAGTGAGAACCAATATTAAGCACACATGTATTAACATGTATCTTGGATTGAATATTCAGTGTTTTTCTTGAATTATATTTTTTGTTGAAAATTTTGGTATATATTCATGTTTTTATAAAAACAACGATAAAAATAAAATGAAAACAACAATAAAAATTAATTGGCGCTCCGGGGCGACTTCATTGATTCCAGTGGCGCATTTGCTTTTTCAGC
>WOGN01000660.1:0-17789 GCA_015342105.1 Leptinotarsa texana
GGTGCCGTTTCGCGTTAGGAAACGAAGCAAGCGATTTTTCCTTTATAATAAGTTATCACGTAAAAAATCTAAATCATATTCATGAATATATTTTGACAATTTCAAATCACAATTTATGGTAATTATTTATAAATGTTCCAATAGTCTTGATCAATCAAAATTTAAAATTGAGCCCGATATTTAACAAAACACCAACTTTTTTATGATGTTTACAATCATTCGTATGTCAATATAAAATATTGAATAAGTATTCAACTTCATAAAAGAGTTTTATCCCTGATGGAGATATCACACAATCGATTATCGGAGTAACAATTAATGAACAAAAGATTCCTCAAACAGCCACTTACTGATATTTTGTTACAACATATCCGCCGAGGTTTTTCATCCTCCCACTCTACTTCACTTTCGAAGAAGTACAATGAACTATGATAAAATGCAATGAGGTGAACAGAACAAAATCCGAGTTGATAGAACACACGAGTACGTGATTTTCACAGAAACTTAAAAAAAAATCTATCTTAACTAATTGTTGACAAGTAAAATGCACAAGTAAAAGTCACAAATTATAAAAAAAGATTTTATTGGACATTTGAACAAATTTAGTAGCTAGAGGATAATTTTTTATTGGTGTTCTTTGGGTATTTTTCACCTTCCACAATCTAGAAAGTACGAAAATTGTAATGGAGGACTGTAATGGAAAACACGTGTAGAAAAAGCAAATCGTAAGTCACTGCGTGAATTGAAAGTATTTTCTATTTCTATTCATTAGTTACTTATCATATTTAATGAATTTGCCAAAAAAGAGCCAAGAAATCATGCAATACTTATGTTAACGTTTCGGAGGCTAAACTCTGCTTCCGTCTTCACAAGTGGACAAAGTTCAAGTTTATATGCAGTTTTTCTAGTAAATGTTTGTATGTATGTATCAGAACACATTGTTGAAAATATAATTCATCTACCATACATTTCAACGAATTATACAACGTGAAGAGTGAGTGAGTCAACGTCGGTTCTAGAGCTTTATGCATCCTCTGGAATTTTTTTGAATATCCCAAATGCACAAATAAGTTAAACAGTAACTTAAAGGAGTAAACTGAAAAGTTTTGCATAAACTTCTTCTCTGAAATTTACATATATTTTAGATGTGGAAGGTGAAAATACCAAAAGAAGGTCGATAAAAACTGATTTTTCTTCACAAAAATGATTTTAGTTCAATAATTAGGAGAATCTTTCATTAAGGAATTTTTTTATCGATTAGGCTCAATTTACTAATTTAGAAAAGTAAGTTTTGAATTAAACCAGTCGAGTAGTTGAGTTGTCATACTCATGCATTTGTGCGGTTTGGAAATTGCAGAAAAACTGAATTATTTTAAGATAGCATATGTTCTATATATTTATCAGTTGATTTGCAATATTAGGTGATTCCGTCTTCCTTGATTCAATTATTAGAAAATAATTGATTTGTATTGTATATAAAACCCATTTTCCGCCTGTGATTCAGTCTTCAAGATGAAGATTAAACTAAACTTTAATCTCCATCTTGAAGAAGATCACTTGATTGAAACACGTGTCGAAATATTAAAAATAACGGTTTGGTGTTGGGATAAAACTTTTTGGTGCCCTTGCGCCTTAGTCAGTAATCTTTAACTAAGAATCTTCAGAACTGACTTTTGTAAATAGTAAAAACTTCAAATCGATTTATTTTTTTGAATACTATTGATTTGTATGATTTGATATATTGTATGGATGGCTTACTTTTCAAAGCTACATATGATATCGATATTCCTTTTATTCATCTCGCTTCACATAATCTAATTTTTCAATTACTATCTACTGATGTTTCTTCCTCATTCGCCGGAATTGCAGCACTCGTTGCAAATTGCAACTTTCCCCGCTTTCACGGCTTTTAACTTCCGGGAAAGTAGGTGCGATTCCTATCATTTGACCCACTTTTTCACGAACGTGTATCAAATAATTATCTGATGTATGATTGATGGAAGTGTTGTTTATTTGGGTCGAATAAAAAAGCTTATAGATATCGTAGACATTAAGCAAAGTCCATCAACTAAGTAGGTTTTAGGTGAGCTCAAAGGTAATAATGAAAGTATGAAAGTGAATTGATCTCTGGCAGTGAGCCAGTTCATTGTTTATAAAAATGTATCGAACGTGGAAAGTTGCGGACCTACTTATACAAATATTTATTGAAGAGGGAAACGTGTACATAACTGAATAATGACACAATACATTGAAATATTTTTTGAAATCTGATGCAGGTCTGATATACGATATTTTTTCCACATACCAGAACTAGAGAACTTCCTAAACTGTTACCTTTTTGAAAGAGTACCTATTTTTATTAAATTCATTAAATTCAAAATATTATTGTTTTATTTAGTCACAAAAACTAAGACACGGATTCGTACTTTCTAACAATCTGTGTGTTTAAAACCTGTGTTTCTGTTAGTCAGCTGTCGCCCCCATACGAAAGACAACTCTCAGAAGTTGAGAAACTTGTGTGAGCTTAGGACTAACGAGGTTTTACGTAATAATAACAAAGTTAATATTATTGAATATCATGAACCTGAGTGTAATGTTTTTCTTGAAACAAAGTTGAAAATTGAAGGAGGGAACCGTGGCAACTCTTGCAGAACTCAGATTTTCTCTCTCCCAACAACTAATATAAATCAATAATCAAAGTATTGAATTTCAGTAATCTTTTGAAATGGATAATGTTCAAGATGTGAGATAGTTGGTCCTTCGACTATAATGAAAAATTGTTCATTCTACTTAACAATTAATAATACCTTTTTGAGCCTGACATGTTATAAAACTTATCTCCACAATTGCAAAGCGGACAAGATAAGCCGCCTTTTACATCTTTGGCCTTCTTGCAGAATAAGCAAGTGCCATATGCGGTGTTGTAGTTATTCTCGTTGCTGTGGTACAGTCAACAAAGTGTCAGTTCAAGCATGACTTTGTTACTTGTGAAGTTGTATTCTTGAATACTAAGCTTCAGGATCATAGTTACGGACATGGCAAACAAAACATTCAAAACAGGATATAGAATAAATATTGAATTATTTCTGAAACTTTAGTTAGAGTTAAGTATCAATTTTGTAAAAACTTTTCAATATAAATCATGAATTCATAAAACAACAACGAACATTAATTGGCGCTCCGAGGCGACTTCATTGATTCCATTAGCGCATTTGCTTTTTCAGCTGCGGGAAAACCCAGAAAAACCTGCAGCATCACATTATCTAAAAATCTTGATCTGCCATTTCCTCTCTTCCATAAAACAGAATGTAGAGTGTCTCTTGAGGCCCCCCAACGGAAAAACAACAACTAAACCAGCTAATGCCGCGCAGAGAGTTGAAGTAAAAACATCAGGCACCTGTGCAACGTCTTCGACTTGGAAGATTCGTCGCAAGTCATTTCCCTCTACGAAAAGCAGAAATTAATTTCTTTTGGTCGATCAGACCAACCGATAGACCGGTTTCGGGATGTTTGCCCCATCATCAGAATCAGGCATGGTCTCTTGAGTACGGTGTGAACCGTCTGAATAATCACGATCAAACAAATATAATTCCAGCTAGTCATGTATGATTTATCGAACTTTCTTGGGTACTACGTGCTATATATTTAAAGAGTATTCGCTGTTTGGTTCTGATTTTCAAGGAACTGGAAAACTTCAAGGTTTATTGGATGGCAATCGAACGATTAAAAAGTACAGTAAACTTGAAAAAAAAAAGATATTCACCTCATGACATTCAGAAGAGGTCAATTTTTGGGAAAGGAACGTTTTAGCAATGTGAATGATCACTTTAATGAAACGAATGAAAACACTCTTGTCTAATTACCACTAGTTGATTTTATTTATACGCCCGGTTTCGGGTTTAACTCCATTTTCTAGTTTTGTACTTGATGATGGGTTTAAACTCGAAACCGGTCGCATAGATTAAATTACCTGGTGGTAATTAGACAAAAGTGTTTTTATTCATTTCATTAAAGTGATCATGATTTACCACAAAATGAAATCATCAATCACACATAATGTGAATGATATCTGATTCAATTCCATACCGAATGTTCGGAATACAAAGTGACTAGAGAAAAGTATTTTTCATATAATTCAGTATTCATATGAGAGTATCTGTTCCGAAAATATTTTTCTTTCGTGTAATTCGATGTTTCTATAAAAGTAGCTATTTAGAGAGAGCTTTCTCTTCCAATTCGTGTCTGAAAGTTACTTCTTTGCATGGTCTACATATCTACGTGAAGAGTTCATTCTGAAATCAATTGCTTCCATTCTTTCTTTAGAAGATTTTGTATCACGATGGAGGAGTAGAAAGCCGAAGGCTTCAAGATATCCTAATCAGGAAGACGGAGTGTTTTGTCTTCAAAACTCTGATAAGATATTCATAATTAATAAAAAAAAATATTGAGTAAGTATGAATTATCGGGAGAATATTTAAAAAACGTACAATCCTGATGTACAAGATTGAAGTTCCTTATTTTCTAAATGTATGCATTAGCTTCATAGCATGTGCAAAAGTTCTTGAAAAACGAACTCTTTTCTTGTTTAACTGAATTGTTCATAATCTTTGAACTGAGTGTTACCGCAACTTGGCTTCAATTGTTAATTACTCTATATGAAGTCACGAACCGAATGACACTGTCATAATTTTCTATGACGGCCAACTAAAATTATCTAAAATGAATTAGACTCTTGATCGTACTGGAAAATTTTGAAATATATGCAGTACTTGTTTATGGCAAACTTCGTAGAAAAAAGTAAGTAGAATACCTGCCATATTAAGCATTCCCCAAACATCAACATCGTTCAGGATAATATGGCAATTAATTGTTGAACTCTTCAGCATAGATAAATTTAATTCAATTTCAGAAACAAATATGTACAATACGGGAACGTCCATTGAAATTGAAAAATGTCGTCACTATCTCAAGAAGCGTGGTGATTCACGGAAATTTCCCAACACCTAAAAACTCAAGAATGTCTCGCCCGTCTTTATTACTTTGTATCAGGTAACGCGATAAAAGTTCAATTACAATGTGATTCTTAAGGATGTTCAAAACTACCCACAAAAAAATTAAAATAATTCAAGAAGGTCCGAACCAAAAAAAAAAGATGAAAGATATGTGCAAAAGGATATTCGTGACTCATTTTCTAGGCTACGTTCTTCAAATTATTGAGAAAATATCAAAACTCAATCTTTCATTTCCTCTCAAACCTTAAATATTTTATATGAATATTGGAAACCAATATCCCCGAGTAGGAGATATTGGTTTCCTTCAGTAAATTTTTCGAACACCAAACCGTTATTTTAACACCTCGACACGTGTTTCGATCACCAAGTGATCATTTTCAAAAGGAAGATCTTCCTCTTGGTGATTGAAATAACGGTTTGGTGTTGTGAAAAAACTCCAGTAATATTCATTACTACACCAAAGGTTCCAAACAGTGCATCACAAGTACGATACTGAATGAAGATGATCATTTCAGATTTCATCGCAATAACAATTTTAAATTTCAATTTATCAATCTGAAAATTTTTCAAGACATAGATCATGAAACTTTACATTTCACTTTTGTTGTCGGTTTTACAAACAGAGATAATTTCAAATTGTGGTCATAAAATTTATTAGCATTATGGTCTATCAAGCTGGAACGTTATTCATCAATTATCCTGAATGATTATTCATTGAATAGAAACAGTAGATATATTTTTGACATTTTTCACCATACGGCGTGTTTAACTGTACCGTCGGCCAGGTTTTCAAATAACGGTTCATACACGATGTTAATTGGAAACCGCCCATCCTGATTATCTTCCTTCCAGAATATAATATGCTATATGTGATATTCGATATAAATGTCACCCCAGTTTATTGTTTTTCGACCAGAAGTTTTCGAAAAATGGCGTTTGGAAATTATAGAAGTAATTTAAACTTGCATGATATGGAAAGTAATGGTTCTCAAGTTAGAATTTGAATAAAAAGTTTTATGTTGTCTTCTGTTAGCGAAAATATTCAAGAGGGCGAAAGTACCTACGAAAAATCTAAAAGTAACCAAGAAACAATATCAAAGTAAAATTTTACTTTTATTGAATATTGGTTTTCAATTATTATTGCCAAAATTAGGTAGCCCCAATTTTTTGCTACGTCTTTGGGTATATTATCATAGTGGCTGTTTTTTTAGGAGCAAAAATTGGTCATCGAATTTTATACTATGTTGGTAATCTAGTTCCATTTCAAATTGAAAGGGGAAGACAGATTTTACCTTTCTACTTCTCCATCTTTATATAAAATAAAGAATGCATTGATTTCAAAATAAACCCTTCGGGTAGATATTAAGATAATGCAGAGAAGGAACTTCCATACACAAATTACAAGAAAACGGCCTTTCAAAACAACTACTTTCATATATTTTCTTAAACTACACCTTAATATTTGATCTCCACATACTTTATTTGAGAAATATACCACGACATGTTTTGCTAACACAGTAGCTTCTTCAACAGTGATTTGAATATGAATACGAAAATATATTCAAATTACTGTTGAAAAAGGTATAGTCTTAGCGAAACATGCCGTGATATATTTCTCAAATAAAGCTTGTGGTGATCAAATTTTAAGGTGTACTTTATGAATTTACTATGGATCTTCATCAAGTAAAATAAAACTTCCATATAAACATCGAATTAAACGAAAAAAATGCTCTCGAAACAACTATTTTTACAAAAAACACGTGTTTCAAATGGACATCGAATTTTATAAAAAACACGTGTTCTTATTCGATTTGTACAATGTTAACATTTATTTCTTTATGATCACTGTGCCAAATTCATTCGTTGAAGTACTATCATGAGGAAATAGACGGAAGGAAGCACAATACAAGCCGTAAATTGCTTGTTGCTTCCCTCAGACTCCCAGTAGTCATAATCACTTCAACTGATTTTTTATTTCAAATTAAAATAGAAGAAAGATCCAGTTACTAGTTTTTGTACTCGATTTATCTGTACCTGCTGGTGAAAAAGTAATAATTCAGTGTACCATATGAAAGGGAATTAGAAATCCAAGAACATGATATACCACTTGACCACCCCAATTATTCGTTACTACTCGTATGAGTTGTAACGAAAATAAATACCTGAAATCTTATTTTCAGACAATCTAAAGCGAAACTCGTTTTGAAAATTAAAGGAAAATCATCACCAATTTTCTAGGAAGCGTACTTCCAATGACAACTCAGCATTAGTTGATGTTACTCAGAATCTTGAACATCCCACTTCACAACATTTCTTGTCACTGACAAACTGCAATCGCTATCAGATTGACCGGACCATTGCTCCCTGGTAAGTTCCCACGGTGAAGCTCACCCAAACGCCGGCAAACTCCAAACTCGACTTCCTCCTGGACATTGCTTGCTGCATCTGGCATCTCGGCTGACCGAAAGAGATGTGAAACTAGAATGGCAGATCATTGACCTCGCGAAGTTAGTGGGTCAGGGCTCGTGTCGGTCGGTGACCCTGCATTTGCGGTCATTTACCATTCGCCAGTTTAAAAGAGAGGACGAAGATTCAGCATTTCTCAGTGAAAGACTTCTTGCAAGCAGCAAGAGCTTGTGGCAATGATTGCCCGGGCCAAGTCGAATCAAGACAAGATTGGAATGTTGACCAATGGGAACCCAATGCGATATGTTTCTCAATATACACTTCTCGCTTCATTCAATACACCTGTAAGTTGAAAAGTTACCATAGCAACATGAGAAACTGGATTTAGCCTTCATCAGAAATTTTGGATTTTGTAATTTCTTTCTTCATTACAACTGATGAACTTTTAGAATAGTAATTGATATATTATGATAGCTGATTCAATTCATTAACGATTGTATTGAGTGCAGACTGAATAAGAGAAAGTGATTTTTCTATAATTCAATTCTCATATGAAAGTAGTTGTTTCTACAGGGCATTTTTTTCCAGTTTGTATCTGAAAGTAACTTCTTTGCATGATCTACACATCTTTATAAAGAGTTTATTTTGAAATTTATTACATTCTTTCATTCTTTAGAAGATTTATACGTTTTTGTATGAAGATGCAAAAGTAGAAAGCCAACTTTTCTTTCCCAAAAATTATATACCTCATTCAATTTAAAGTCAAACATATTTTGAATGTCATTTATACCCGTGATCTTTAGTTATTCAAATTATTAGGTTAAAATTATTTTGATGTTGCGATGTACTCGTCTTTTACCCAGTATTTCGATTTGAATGTTCTAAATTTTGATTTGAAAATATCCTAATTTTTTTCATTGTTCAGATGAATGAAGTCGATTTATAATTATTTTCATCTTCAGTGAAGAAGCAAGAGGATCTCCAAATGTATTGCTTCTGTGATTTTTTATGTCGATATGGTTATTTCAGTGTGGTACTGTAGAAATATATATTTGCAAACTTCTGCCCTTAGTCATGGTGGTTCTATTTGGGGGTACTATTTGAGGGTAGTTTCCACTTCTGAAGCCATCTTGAGTAGCAGGTTTTTTGGTATTTTATTATAACCGATTTCAATCAAATTATCTACTCTGTCGTAGTAATCAGATTTGTCTAGGATCACAACCTTATTGGCTTTGCCTGCTTTCAGATAGAGAATATCTTTCTCCTTCAATTGATAATATTATTTTTCAGTCCTTGGGAATTTTTAATAATTTGTGTCTTGCAGGCTTCATGAAAAAAGCCTTTTGAGATGCCTCTGACAACGGTTGAATTGCACTCTCAACACAAACCACAACATCTTCTAAGACTTTCTCTGGAGATGCCAAACCAAATTTCAATCCCTCATTGAGGAGATCGAGTTCTACATTATCAAAGGCCAAATTCGAAAGATTTTCTATGATTTTGATAATTTTTTTCAATTTATATAGTCAACTCAGTACTTTCATAGTCCACAGTGACTATAAAAGTAATGACATTTTATATGCAATTCTATTTTTGAGGTCATTCGTAAGATTTCATTAAAATATATATCGGGTTAGATCAGGAGACCTTAGTGGCCACTCAATAAATACTGATCTCCGTACCAATCTATTTTTTCTCATAACTTATTATTCAGATGTTATTTGAAGCTCATATTGTAGTGAGGAGGAGCACCAAATTATGATGATATTGGTTGTTATCTCAGTAAATGACAAATCATACCAAGTTGAATAAACTCTTCTTCTATTGGATATTCATTGGCTGGAGTATATTACTTGGTAAGTTTACACATAATGTTCTTTCTCAATGTATGTAGATATTTTTGATACTGATCAGGAAATCTCTATTCGAATAAACATTGAATGAATAATTTTTGTAAGAACACAATAAACTTTTTGGGCAGCAGCAAGAATAGCACTGTATTCATTTTGAGTTATTCTTTGCGGTCACCACACGTGGACTGTGATTGAATCTAAGGAAACTAATAAAAATTAAAAGAGTCGTGATATTGAAAGAAATGAGAGATTTTATCGACGTTTTCATGTACTGAAACAAAGAAAGTGTGAATATGACTATTTATCATTCGGTTGTTTACAAAATAATGACTACCAAAATGTTAATTATTGTCAGTCTGTAGTTAGGTGAAACCTATTAAGAGCAAATAACTACAAGTCAACAAATTTTAGTTGAACGAACATTTATTTTATGGACTTGGAGCAATAGACATTATCATGTTTTAGTACTCTTGAAATGATAAAATTGGTGGATCAAGATGTGGACAGTTACGTGTACCAAACCTAATACCAATATTTGATAGAAAAATGAAATAATTGTAGTGGTTATAGTAACGCCACTGAATAAGAAGATACGTTCTTCAGTGAATTGTTTTTCTTAATGTCGCGATGAAACACTGAAAAAAATTCACCAAAAAGTGCAACCAAACCATTAGTTAATATATATATTACTAGTTTTCAATAATGAGGTCAAACCCAGCCTAACAAAACACTTTCTGGTCAAAACATTATTGACGTCAAAGTATCTTTAACTAATTAGTAAGAGTGTAAAATCTGGGTTAAACACATACATTAAATTTCGCTTGGGCCTAAGTGCTAATTATACAGTTTTTGGAAGTTTATGTTTAACCTAGATAACTGTATTATAAACATAAAAGTAAAATGAAAATGGGGTCTTCTTTTTTCCCCAAAAGTGATTCACTAGGTTGTGTGAGCATTTCACATTTCATTAATTTCATTTCTGTCTCTTACTTACTCTTACTATACATTTTTTCCGGAGAGAGGTTCAGCAATTGATACCTTCATTCAAAGGCAATAAATAATTGAAATACTCATATTTGTACTAAATAACCAAATTACTCCAGATACAATGTAAATATATGAAATTTATCATATTGAATCATATTGTGTAAACGTGAGTCATCCCAATCATTAGAGTTTTGAGGACGAGGTTTATTGACCCTTGTCAAATTATATGAATTACTCTTCATTATCACGTACCTAATTTATATCTTCTTCAATTTTGAATTATATTAATCAGTGACCGTTCTTGAAACTGTATTTTTGTTGATGTTCTTAGGCGTTTGTGTTAGTTTCAATGAACATGAATAAGACTACACTGCAGGTAAAATGGCAACGATAATATTTATTTTCTTTTTTTGTTGATCGCAGAACTTTGTATACGACTGTACAGTTTTTATTTTTTGTAAAAGTCACCGAAATGTCACAAAAATTATTATTGCAACATAAAGTAAGGTACTACTTTTCTGATGTACCTTCAACAATAAAGTTATTCGTTTTGTAGAATTCATCAATTTTTTGAAACTCGGCATCCGGCTTAAAATATAGTTAAATTTGCAATCTACTTTTTCTACGTCGCCATATAGGCAGAGGCGTATTTTTTATGTGATTTCTTCCAAATCGTAATTTACAAAATCAAGGTAAAACTCTGCTTATTTTCATGCTCAGAAGAAAAAAAGGTTGAATACAGGTAATTTCTAATTTTATCATGACTTTGATTATTTGCAAGACATTTGAATTTTTGTAAATAAATGGATATTATGAGTATGTGTTTTAATGTAACTGAGGTCTTTTGAACCTTTGACATACGAAGGTTAAGTAAAATGCATTTGGAACTCATAACTATCCAATTTTCATGTTCTAATATATGAAGCACATCACTGAAATTATTTATTAATAGTTTTGAAAACCTTATTGTGAAAATTGCAGATACCATTTGATTTACGACTATACACTGGATGAATCCGCAATTTTTTGTTGTAATCACACTTTGATATACTGACGTGAATCTTCAATCATAATATACCTTTATATAATGGTTTCCATTGTAACGAAAGAAAAAAAATCTCATGGATTTTTTTTCCGGCATACTGTCAAAATGAGCTCGTATTTACTGATACAATCTGAATTCTTGAGTTGAATTCAATGTTTTGATATTTCACATTAAGATTGAAAATATAAAATGTAATGTAATTTCCGATTAAAAGCAATCCGAAGAATCTTGAATACAGTCAAAGTTTTTCGAGTATTATGTATGGTATTGATAGCTCAAGAATACATATAATTAGGTATAAGTTGTCAATATTTTCGAAGGTAAATTCAGTAATTTCGAGATTAAAGTCGACATTCTGAGATGCAAGTCATAATTTAGAGATTAAAGCCGAGATCGATGTCGTAAATTTGAGGTTTTGGTGAGAATTTGAGTTATATTTTCCGAAAAACAAATGATAAAAATACTTCTGTACTATCTCCGTACTATTTCTTCCGTACTATCTTGATTAGAAAGAATGATGACTCGTCAGGCTTAGGCTGCTCCTGTAGCAAAAACTTCTATCTTGCCATCATTGAAATTTGAAAATAAAAACCAGTTGATGGCACTGAATCAATCTATCTTTGTACTGTTCAACCTTGCCAGGGCGGATTCAAAAGTTGAAACTGAGTCTGACACTGCTGCCGAAAATAGTGGTTTTCAATTTTATGACCAGATCATTTAGCATGTTATTTCAAGATTCTGCTTGATGAACTACAACTATCAAACCTTGATTATTTCAAAAAACTATGGGTAAACGATTTGTTTGAAACGAAAGTAATAATTTACTCAGATAAATTGTACGTCAGGTGATATGTACATCAGTATAATGTTCAGAATGAAATTTTCTGTATGTGCACTAAATTAACGACATAAAACTACACGGAAACTGTTGATTACCTGGACATTCATTAATATATTTAACAAACTGATATTATGATATCACATCATTTGGTCGCTGAAACTCATTTCTGAAATGACAAAATAGTAAAATAAACTGTAAATTCAAGATGCCAATGTCCGGTCACTTTATTTCCATGGTGCAGGCTAGCCCACGTGAAATTTATGAAATATTTTATAGAAATATGTATCTTATTGCTGCTACTTGAAGAAACAAAAGTAATTCAAAAAATTTGAATTTCAAATATTACCCGGAACGAACTAATGCATGCCTCGATTGAAATGTACATGAAATATTTTGTGAAAACCGTGTTTGTAAACAAACCAGAGTGCATTAACATTATGTGTCCCTGAAACAAATATTTGGGAGTGGAAGTTGTGCCATGGGTATGAATATATGTGGAAATAAAAGTCAGCTGTGCAAGTGCGAGTCTTCCGTAGGCCATTCGTGACGTCACAGAGTCACAGGTAAATGAACCTCTACGTCATCTCAGTTCAATGGCAAATCGCGACCCAGATCTGACTCTAACAACGACAGCGAACACTCGGCAGATACCTATACTTAAAAATCACGAGGTCTTTATCTTGGAAATATCTAGTAAATTGAATACTTGAATCACTATGCGGAACTACGTCTACACAATGTCTCCAAGATACAGAGTGGAATTATTCAGTGGTTATTGGGACCTAACCGAAGTAATAACATTTGTGGGCGAATCCAATCGAAATCATGGGGGGTTCTCATAGTATTTTTTCTCGATACAGTACAGTTTCTTCAATAACAATATTTTTGTGCTTTATAGGTAGAATTTTTGTACTTTTTGAGCAAAGACAGCAGACGAACATAGAAAACAGCAACAACCGTTTTGATTTTTCATGAAGGACTCACTGATAACTGAAAAAAAATTTGATTCATTGAATCAATAAACACATGAAGTTCGAATACATAAAGTTCAGAAAACATTACCTATCTTGATTTAGGCACTGGAAATTACTGGTCTGTGTACATTCTTTGCACGTAGGATTTCTCCTTCCCCAAAATAGGAACTATATTGTTTTAGTAGGGATGAAAATGACATAATCGTAGAGCGAGAGGAGTATAATAAATTTAATTCAATAGACATAAAGCTCCTGAAAATTAGAGCAATAGTTCATTGGAGTAATAATGACGTGGAAAAAAAACATTTCAATGATTTAACAACACATAAAAACTGTAATTTTTATCAACAAATTTAGATGAAAAAGAAAGAATTTAGGTTTTCGTTGATGAATCAAAAAAATCCACTAGTAGCACAAAGAAAGAAGACATTCTCAAATTTATAGAGAGTAAATATATGAAAATTTCGAAAACGGCTACGAAAAAAGTGTAATTGGAAGCCAAAAAAAAGAAAACTTAAAAAAAATAGGTAATTGACAAGATATGCGAAGTTCATAATCATACTATTCTACATCTTTCTCCCTATTAGTGTAAATTCAATTCGATCTGGATGATTTGAGCTGCTGTAAAAACTGAGAAAATATAATCAGTCTTCAAAAGATAGTGATTCCGTACTAGGAAATATAGGAACGGTTTTTAATGAAGTAAACGGCAGTGGTGAATTGATGGAATGTGTCCAGAATGTTATAGAAAATGAGAATAAATATTACATGTCAACTTCCATTGACCCCATTATTATAATTCCAAATTGAGATTCAAGCTCTGGAAATTCAGTTAATGAACCTTAAATTTTCATTTAATTTTCATGTAAGTACATGGCATTTTTTTTGGTACCTTGGGAGCTGCCTGACTTGTCCATTCAGTCCAAGTCTCCAGGAAACAACTGCAGCCTCTTGGGCTTATTGGGTTTATTCTCCCATCTTCTCATGACACCCATTCCATCAGTCACGTTCCATGTACTAGTTTGTACAGGTTCCGTGTTGGATGTTCGTCATATTCTTCTGGACGTAATTTCGTACGTCCATATATTGTCTGCCTCCTGTGATTCAGTGCCTCACATTCGCATATGATGTGTAGAGCTGTTTCTATCCCTTCGTTGCATAATCTGCAGCTGAGGTCTCTATTGTACAGCCCCATTTCATTCAGGTGTCCACTAATCGGACAATGACCGGTTAGTAGCCCTGTAATAATTCTAAGTTCTTTTCTCGGACGGTTACCTAATGAAAATTCTACTGTGTTTGTTGCCAGGTACTTTTGTTCAGTACTCTGTGTGCTTCTTATTGATCCATGTCCTAATCTGGTTTCTTACCAATGATTTTCGTACACCCGAGCTGGCCGAGTGTACGAAAGTTGATGATCCGCGTCTAGCGCATTCATCAGCTTTATCATTACCTGTGATTCCTGAATGCCCTGGCATCCAGTTCAAGGTTAATTTGTTTCTTTTCGCAAGTTCATTCAGTTCTTCATGGCATTCCCAGACCAGTTTTGATGTCACCTTCGGGTTTGTCAGAGCCCCCTATTGCGCTCCAGCTGTCTGTAAAAATATTGATTCGCTCACTTCTTTGAGGTCTCAATAGCATACTGCAAGTTAGCGTACACTTCTGCCTGAAAGACGTATGTGTATAGTCCTAGCGGATAGCTGTAGTTTAAATTTATATCCGCTCGGTATATTTCAGCTCCCGTTCCATGTTTGGTCTTCGATCCATCTGAATACTAGTTGTTTTTCCAAACATGTTTTCTGAATGACTAATGGTCTGTCTCTTCACGGCTTATGATTTTGGCCTTGTGTGGAAGGTGTACTTCAGTGTCATGTAGTCCGTGCACATATTCAGTATGTGCTCCTCCACTTGTTCCGAAATTTCTGTTCGGTCCGATCTTTTATAGTTCAGTGAGTTTTCCAGTCTGAATTGGCCCATCCTGGCCTCACCTATTTTCACAAGATGTAAAGCAGGTAGATTCAGGAGTGTCTCCAATGCAGCTGTTGGGGTAGTTCTCATTGCTCTCGTCATTTCCAAACATGCAAGTATTTGCACTCTGCCTAGTTTGTTGATGGTGGTGGTCCGCTTTGGCCACCAGACCAGAGATGCGTATGTTATCATGGGTTTAACCACCATCGTGTAAAGCTAATATACCATACCCATATTTTTCCATAGGTGCGTCTGGCGAGCATCAGTGCTACCTCCGCTTTCCGCTTTATTCTGTCCAAGTGTTGGTTTCAGGTCAGTTTGGAATCTAGGATTACTCCCAGATATTCAACCTCCCCCGACCTTTATTTCTTCACCTCGAAGTTTTAGAGGTCCGAGACCCTCCGTTTTACCTCTTGGTGAATGCTACTATGGTCGATTTGGATGGGCTTATATTAAGCCGTTCTTCTTTGGTCCATCTTGTTATAATATTCAGAGGCTGCTGCATGCATCCCTTCACTACATAATAATATAGTGTATTGAATTGTATTGTATTTACCCTGGACTAAGATGACCAAGTCGTCTGCATAGCCCAGTGCTTTATACCCGTTGTGATCAAGGAGACATAATAATAGCATGTCCATTACAAGGTTCCATAACAGAGGGGATAGAACCCCTCCCCTGAGGACAGCCCCTTGCTACCCGTGCCACGACTGTTTCCTCCAAAATGGTTGTATATACTAATCTTCCCCTAAGCATGCAGTTTATCCACCTATAGCTTGTCTTGTCGATCCCTCTTCTCCTCGACGCCTGGATGATTGATTCTAACGACGTATTATCAAATGTGCCCTCAATGTCCAAAAAATCAGCTAAAAGTACTTTCTTGTTTTTGTAAGTATATTCTACCTTTTCTGTTCCCCGACATAGAGCCGTTTCTGTTGACATACCTGACCTGTATGTATATTGGTCTCGATATAATGGTCTAATGTCCCTGATATGCCTGTCAAGTAGTTTTTCTAGCCTTTTTCAACGCAAATGACATGAGACTAATTGGTCTCAAGGCCTTCACCGAGTTCTGTCTGATTTCCCAGGATTCGGAATGAAGGTGGCACTGATCAGTCTCCAAATTTTTGATATGTGTCCCAGTGCTAAACTTGCACTGAGAATTTTTTTAAAAGTATTTCCGATCCCTTTTGAAGCATTACTGGGTATATGCCATCAGGTCCCGGCGACTTACAGGGTTGAAATGAGTTCACAGCCCATTTAATTTTCTCCAGATCTATCACTTTCTTTGTCATTTGCCTGTCCTGCCTGGATGTCCTTTTTGGGGTCTCCAGTTCTGAATTCGCCCAGGACTCCGGTGTTAGATTTGTAATTTCTAACCCGAGAAAGTGTTGCCGGAAAAGCTTTCTAATAGTCTCTTCTCCGGTGTTTGTACACTCCCCCGTATTTGTTTTCAAATTATTTATTGAAACCTGAGGTTCCTTCGATAGTATTTTGTAGAGCCTGGCACATGCTTGGGTCTGTTCGACCTCCTCACATTACCTTCTCCACGTATCTCTCTTGGATTTTCTCAGGACTTTGTTATACTCAGTTAGGGACCTTTTGTATTGGTCCCATGAACCTGATTTCCTTGCACATACAAAGGCTTTTCCAGTTTTTTGTCTCATCCTCGCCAGATCTTCATTCCACCAGGGCACATTCCTGTTTGATCTGTGGTTTACTATGGGACAATGCTATCAGCTCGAGGTCCATGTAATCTCTGATGTCAAACTCTATGCGGTCTAAACATCTTTCCAGGTCCACCATATAGGCTCCTCAGTTTGTTTTCCGGAAATTTTGATATGTTAAGATCGAGGTATAAATCCCTCCGATTTCAAAGTTTGTGTCGATGGTCTGAACAACTTTCCTCATCGGACACATTCCATTTTCGAACATAGTTACTTACAAATGTAGTTCCTATCCTTACGTCTATCACTTCACTACGTCTCGCATTTACGAAAGTAGGTTTGTTGCCTATGTTTAAAATGTTTAAGTTACTTGCCATGATAAATCGTAGTAAGTGCTCACCTCTTTCGTTGGTATTGGTGCTTCTCCACGTTAGGTGGTGTGCATTGGCATCACAACCAATTATAAGTTGTAGTAAATGTGCTTGGCAGCCTCACTATAAGTCCCAGTTTCTTTGGAAGCCCTGGGTTTTTTCAGTACCTTCTGTGGGGGAGTTTTTACATTCTCTATAGGTCTCTTTTTGGCCCTTTCCACAGAAGTTGCTTCGGTTTATTTTATTTTTCTGCGGTCTTTTGTATAACATGGATTTTGAATCCATGATCCCTCAGTTAATTTCTTTGCTTTCATCAGTTTGCGCCTTTGCGCTCATGATACTTTTCTTCTGCAGATCGACTTTCGTCAATCATGCAGTTATGCTTTCGACGGGACTGGTGTTTTCCGCCGTTTGACTATGACTTTCCTGGTCAGTTTGCACCCCCAGGATAGTCTGATTTCGCGAGGAGTCCCTCGAAGAGTCCTCCTCTGATATTCAGGTAGTTCCTGTTGTTGTATCCATCCAAGTCCCACGAGTATGGGGGGAAAGGGTTGTCCACATCAATGGTGCCCTCTTTATGGATTTAAGGCTGGATATTTTTGGAGGTCGCCTGGTATCCCAAAGGCTCCGTTAGTGATACCTGATGAGGCTCAGGTACCATTCAACCT
>WOGN01000661.1:0-23020 GCA_015342105.1 Leptinotarsa texana
ACTTTCTTATAAACATTGAATTATACGAAAGAAAAAAAAATCTTTCGAAACAAATACTTCTATATGAATACTGGATTATACAGAAGATACTTTTCTCTACTCAGTTTGAATTTCAAACATTAGTTGTGGAATAAAAATCAGATATCATTCACATGACTTCTACTTTGAATGAATGGTAACAAATTGCACTTATATGGAACACTGTCATCCTCACTGGTATACATCGATGTTTCGTCGTAAGACACTTGCCCTAAAGCTCTTTAGTACCAAATTGGATAACACTATAGAAAATACACACAATTTATTCATACATTTGCTCATCCACGATTATCCTAGCTAGAAGATAATGAATTGAGTATTGTATCCATCATCATCCATCAACCTGTATGCCTCCGATGCCAATGTCGTGCGTAGAAACATTAAGGCTCCAAATCCAAAAGCTTCTGAACGTTTGCATGGAAAGGCTCCTAGATGCATCCACAACTGATATATCTACCTGGACCTGGATCTCCGTACGTGTGGTCGTGCGTATGTTTCTACGCACGACCTTGGCATTGGAGGCATACAGGTTGATGGATCATGATGGATACAGTACTTAATTCATTATCTTCTAGGCTAATCGTAGATGAGCAAATGTATGTATGTTTTAGTTATTTAAATTTTCAGTGTTCTCAATTCAAAATACAATTCGACGTTCATAACGAAAAATAAGAACAGAGAGTCAACTGAAAATGATTATACTTTACCAGAAATCTGTTATATTCCGAAGAAATATCATATTTTTCATTAGTTCGTAATCCATTTTTCGTGAATAAAACCTTTGTAGTTTCAATTTTTCACGCAATTCTCGAACTATTTTGAAAATCTAAAACATTTCAGCATGCTTTTTCTATGTCGCTATTTATCGGGTTTGAAGGTCGTTTTTTGGAATTTTTTTGTGGCATTTCGCTGATGTGAGTAGCTAGCTTCTTCAAAGCTTTATACAAGGTGTTTATTAAACAAACGGCAAAAATTTAGGGAAATATTTTTTGGACTAATTCAAGGATAATTTGTCCTTTGATGATATTTGATAGGGCGCTTTGTTTCGAAGATAAGGAACGAAAAATAATTTCGATAATAACAAATCATTACCAAAAATTTATTATAATGTTTATTCATCTAGAAGAACTATTGAAAATGATTATCTACCTTTCTGATACAGGAATCCAATCTTCTCCTCATCGACTCCCGAACTCTTTCAAAAATACCAGGATCAATTGGAATTGAATGTCTGCACCTGTTTGTAGTAATCGGAATTTTGTTGATAGGTACCAACGGAATTGTTAAATTTTTTATTACTTGGAAGGTTCAGTGTAGTACGCTATACTTTTAATTCGGCTACGTTGATAATTTTAAAATCACCAAAATTATTATTGTCGCCTGGTATCTTCACCCTATCAAAAATCATCAAAGAACAATATATCCTCAGAACAATAAACACCTTGTACATCCTGTGTTTTTCTCCGTTCACTGGATATTGCAGCTGCGTAATGCGAAATTATGTTGACTCAGGTAGTTTGATGTACTAACATCTGTACCTTGATTAGGAAAATTGCATAAAGCGTGTTCATGTTTACTGAGGTAGTCTAGTGTGCCTGTACCTGTATTAGGTAAATTATCAATAATAATCGTTGACCTTCTTTACCTGTCGTCATGCTGTTTGCTATTCTTGTTCCACCGTTTTAAACCGAGAGAGATGCACGTGCATATCTACCTGCACAGACAAAATTGGAAAACTTCTGGGGAGCACAACATTGATACGGTTTTCAAACCCCCAAGAAGATACAACAATGTTTCAGACAAGAGAGACCTACTATCAGCAGCAGGGATATATCGCATACTGTGCACCTGTGGTAAGGCATATATATTGGAACTAGAAAAATATCTATGGAAACAAGGCTGAAGGAGCATGAAAGAAACTGCAGACTAGGCCAAAAGGACTAGTCAATTGTGACGGTGTATGCACTCAGTGAAGAAAACCACAGGATTCTGTTTGAAAACATGAAACTCATTGCCCCTAACCAGGAATACCATAGCCGACTGGAGAAAGGCCTGTGAAGCCTAACCGAATATAGAATACCATTCTTAGAAGTTGCAAACAGCATGACGGCAGGTAGAAAAGGGTCGATAAATGTTATTGGTAATTTACGTAATCCCTATTAGCACACCAAACTACTTGTGTCAACATAAATACGCTTCACGCAGCAATAATATCCAATCGTCAGAGATAACTCAGGATGTATAAACCTCTGAAGAAGCAAACGCGAAAAATAATTACACTGATGCTTTTTCTATGTCGACTTTTTCATAAACTCTATTGACATTCTTCTGATTCAGGATACTTATATCATACAAATGAATATAATTTCACAATATTCCTTTTGTTAGTCATAGAAAAATATAGTTGTTTTTGGAATAATGGAATAATGAAATTAATGCACGAATAATTCATTTTGAGGTGAAATTAACAGATGAAACTTTCAAGATGGCGACTAGATACAATCTGAAAAAAAAAAATTAAATGGAAAGGGAGGTCTTGTAACACATCATTTTGAAGCTCCTGACTTCACAACCCTAGAATATGAAGTCAATATAATTCAACTACTACAAAATGGCGCAACATTTAATAATTTTCTGAAGACGAACACATTAATATCGATATTTCTAGAAATATTCCTTTTTATCTGCTTTATGGCAATTCCAACAACCCGATAAGGTTTGTTAAGTTATTTTTTGTTTATAAACACGACAAAAAATGTCAGTACGAACAATAAACATCAACATGGTTCTGTTAGAATATTCTCATTGAGTTTTCGGTCAATTCTCGTCCATTGAAAGAAAAAAATTGAAGCGATTTTTATTCACGGTGCGACGAGTACATTTCACAAGACCGAAAGGGTTTTCAATGAACGTTTTTCGAATCGTCCTATCTGTAGAACATATTTGAGGAAACTTTTATTCAAATTCACAACCACCGATAATGTACATAACAAAAATCCCCCAGGTCATCCGTCCATTCCGGAAGAACATCAATTGCAAATAATTGGTGAGATGGTAGTAAATCCTGGACAGTCTATCTATTTTGCCGCGAATGTTTGTGAGGTGTCTCCTTCTACTGTGTGGAGACTTCGGAGAGAAATAGTTATCATCCATACAAAATTAAAGTGGTACACCCTTTGACCCTGATCAAAGAACAGAATTCTGCGAAATCATGACGGAAACCATTGCAAACCTATCACCACAATATTTGTTTCGGTGACGAAAACGGGCAATGTTCACAGAAAAAAATGGCGTTATTGGAGTGACACCAACCCTCACGTTTTCTGTGAAACACATACCCAATATCCAGAAAAAAATTACGTTTGGGCAGGAATATTGGAAAACCATATTGTAGGACCTCTATTCATTGAACACAATTCAACAGGGTAGCTGTATTTGAATATGGTGGAAACTACTGTTGACCCTCTCATCATTACTTTGTTCAAAAATTTTTGGCGCGAAATATCGGATATGCTGTTCATATGTCAAGAAGTTCAAGGCAATCATTCCGAGCATCTTCTGAACTGACCTCAAGTGGATTACCTAATATTATGTAGTTAAATGTCAGTGTATTCAGGCAATTGTCAAAAGTTCCACCATTTTAAAGTAGTTGAAGATATTGATACCTATTAAATTCTAGAGTTGTGAAGCATTGTCAGGATCTGTTACAAGACCCCCCTTTCCTATTAATTTTTTTCCCATATGGCGCCTAGTTGCCATTTTAATAGTTTCATCTGTCAACTACACTTCAAAATAAAGTATTCATGCATCAATTTCACTATCCCAAATGTTTTGAGTTGACCCGTTCAAAAAATAAAAGGGGGACATTAAAGAAATGCACTGCATAGTAGAATTTGTAGTTTTGAAAGAGATAACTATTCCTCGGTTAAGGATTGATTATAAATTACTATTCAGTTATAAGTAGTTGAAGAAGCGTTGAAAAATAAACTGAACTCTAATCAATGAGTGAATCGTTTGATTTAACAATAGTACAATTCATACACTACACACCACTCCGCACGTAATATTATGCAGATAAAATAGTAAATAATTCACATTCATGATGCAAGAATCAGTCGATCATCATAACATAATTGCATAGATAGTATTGATATCGCTTCTGAGCAGCTAGTTCAATTGAAGTCAATTCTAATGCAATAGTTCCAGATGTGTTTAGGATTGCGAGGAAGAGAATTAACCTCGAAGAAATCTGTTTCACTCATTACATGGCACGAAAGTGATGTACGACCTAATTTTTTTAATGAATTCAAATCAATTCATTAACATTCCTCCGTTATTTTGTATTATAATTTGGAAGTAGTCAACAACTTGTCACCAAGGTCACCAGATGACAAATTTCGTATTACTGTGAGGAAAGGTTGTTGAATATGAGATTAAAAAATTGTGATTAATGGTTTCTTAATTTCTTACTAATCAACAGTTGTCGCAGCATCATTAATGAATTGTTCTACATATCAATTAATTTTTTAACGTTAGTAGAAAAACATAGAGTATCTTCTTGTGATGCACTGTTTGGAACTATTGGTGTAGTAATGAATATTACTGGAGTTTTTTTCCCAACACCAAATCGTTATTTTTAACACTTCGACACGTGTTTCGACCACCAAGTGATCATCTTTAATGAAGAACTGGAAAAACTTGCAAAGCTAACCCTATTTATACTATACGGGTATACCATACAGGTGTACCACACATACATGTATACCATTGTACAATTTGCCTTATCTATTAATTTTACATACGTCTAGTCTAATCTAATCTAATATTCAAATGTTTTAGCTATAAATAAAACCATCTTCAAGCTATATAAAAATTAAGTTCACATTTGTCCTAAATTTATTTTTAAAATGTGTGCGTACGTAATAGTCAGTAAATCTAATAATATTATTTCACAAAGCTATACAGTATGCTATTTGGTATTGATCCGTCATCGTTATTCATAATATTAATATGTTTACTTTTTTCTACACTCTCATAGGCATCCATTTGCTTATTGTTTTTAACTTGTCTAACTAATCTAATGTTTCTTATATCTTACTTTGATAGTTCTTGTTGTCTGTCCGTAATACTTCCATCGCAATCCTCACATTCAATTTTATAAATTCCAGACTTTTCCGAATTTTCGACTTAGAAGTGTATGACTTGTTTTGAAAATTTTAAAAATCATGTTCATACCTAGTTCCTTGAAAATCTTTCCAAAGTTCATTGTGTATTGGTGGTATGGAACTGAGATATATTTATCTTGGTTTTTGTCCTTTCTGAAAGTCGAGATTTTGTTCGTTCTTAACCTAAACTTCTTCTTCCTTATTATGTCATCTACAATCTATGTTTGAAATCTGTGTTTCCGTTAACCAGCTGTCGCCCCCATACGAAAGACAACTCTCAGAAGTTGAGAAACTTGTGTACTTGTACGTGCTTGTTTTTTTCAAATATATCGTATTCTAACCATCCATATTGGTTTCTCATTACCAAAACGTCAAGAAATGGTAGTTGTCCTTATTTTCTAACTCATACGTGAATTTTATTGATGGACATCTATTATTTATAAAAGAAACAAATTCCTCAATATTCGATTTTTTGGTATCGTATATCGCAAAAATATCATCCACACTTCTTAGCCTAATCGTAGGAAAATACTTTGACTTTTCTTTCGTTTTCATTTCGAATCTGCTCATGAATAGGTCTGACGGTTAGGAGGACAAGGGCCGATCCTTCCTCTTGTTCATTAATGTAATGTAAAGTAAAGTTAGAAGTGAGGCACAAAGAGAAACACTCAGTGAACACAAAGATACCTTTTTTCTTCAATTTCAATTATTTAATCAGGGATCAGGAATAACAGAGCATGTTTGGACTCATCAACATAACATCAAGTGGGCTCAAGCTGAAATCATCCACAAGGAGGAACCCTGGTTTAGGAGAAAATTCAAAGAAGTCGCATATATGTTGTCCAACAAGGAATTTAGCCAAGTTGGCGTAGAGATACGCAACATATGAAAACCTCTAATCAAGCGGAACATGACCAGCTCCCGCCAAACGGTCAGCATCCGCTAAAACGGATGAAGCAGAGAGAGGGAGTAGAGGATAGGTAGAAGATCTCGAGTGACCTATAAATTGTCGGATCTCTGAGGAATAAGTCCAATTATCACCCAAAGATGGATGTGGATACTAACAATCGAAACGTCGTGAAGAAACAACTTTCTACCTGTAACCGATTTTGTTTCATTCACAAATTATTAAGATAAACGAATTCATCGATTCCATTATTATTGAAATTATTTTACTCTAGTAATTCCGTGAGGTATTGCAAGGTCTGTGGAATTGGAATGCTAGAAAATAAAGAACTAACATCAAAGAAATTAAAATCGCACCCTAATAGGCAAATTGTAAAATTAATTTAAGACACCAAAGGTATATCTGTATGTGTGGTACACCTGTATGGTATACCCTTATAGTATAAATAGGGTTAACTTTGCAAATTTTTCCAGTTTAATCTTCTTCTTGAATATGATCATTTGGTGATCGAAACACGTGTCGAGGTGTTAAAAATTTGGTGTTGAGAAGAAACTCCAGTAATATTCATGGAGTATCTTAGTAAAAACATCCTATAACAGTTCATTTCCAACAGAGGTGTAGTAGCAATTAAGGGTTGAAATATAGGAAACAACTTTTTCCGGGAATTTGTATCACCAATGTTATATTCGAATAAAACCTCCATAACGAGATTTGTTGTGCTTTATTGTTGTGCTTTATTTGTTGCTTTTATTTAGAATTACGTCAGAACAAAGGGTTGTCTCAATTCTGTGGGCACTTCAGGCGAAAACAATAATTAAAAACTGAAAACAGCTAATTGAATAACAAAGACACAATCATAGCTGAAGTGAATAGAAAAACTAACAAAATCGTTATTCTCTTACTTTTTTGCTATTTTGCAACAGAATTGATGACTTATTGTAACTACATACTTTGCCAACGGCATTGGTAGATACGAACATTCTTCAAAGCGTAAATCTGAATGAAGGTCACCAATATATTAATGAGGACTTGATAACAATTTGATAAAATTCAGTCACTGTATTTTGTAGTTTTGTCTTTTCGAAAAATAGGCTCGTTCTTATTTTTTCAATGCAAAAATGAAATTGGGGCACAATTCGATGCTTCAGATATCATTCTCAAAGAGCAGTTCTTCCAAATGGAGCGTCACAAGATATACGAAATGTGGAGCTATCAAGGAATTGCCTTTAACTTCAAACGTTTCTGTGAAAGCACTCTCCATTTATTTTAATTTTTTACGTAAAACTTGTTTACGCGCGTTTACTTGGGAGTTAAGCTGGTGAATACGTGACGAAAAGTGTGATGGGGCGAGGCGAACGGAAATTGAGATGGAGGTAAGAGTTAGTGAAAATAGATGGAAAGAGTTTCGTATATTACTGTATATTACTTTCTACAAAATAAATTAGAATTACAAATGATTAATAACCGCATATCGATATCTAATAATTATTCAGAGTTAAAGCATGTATTTCCAGATTGGGCCCAAAAAAATCCTCATTTCATTGTAGAGTAGAGAAGTCGAGACAGATATGAATTTAGTTTGTGGGCAGGCACTTGTAATAGCACTCTCGCATCTCGGAGGTATTCAGAAATTTTAAGGCAAATAAATTTTGAGACAAAATATTGTACCCCTTGGGGATGAATTGCCACTATCTAAGCTCAGGAAAAATATTTTCAACAAGACGGAGCTTCGCCTCACAACACTGTAATTGTCGCCATTTTTTTGACTCCAAATTTTGGTAATAATTCGAAAGCCAACAACGGACCCCACGACGGACTCAACCGTTGGCCAGCCAGGTTACCGGACCTCACGCCTATGGACTTTTACCTCTAGGTAAGTTGCCGACAAATTATGGATACAAATTTGAAGCGGCAGTGATACTTCTCTCACTCCTATTGAACTAATTCGGCAAAACAACGTTCAGAAAAGGTGCCGCCTATGTGTAGGAGAAGCTGGTGAACATTTTGAACACCATCTCTGAAAAAATATATACCATTGTTCTTCATCATTATTATTATTATTATTGAGGTTTCATTTATCAATAGTGAATAAAATAGAACTTGTTATCAGCTTTAGTGAAACTATGAGTTTTAATTAATTTCTTTCCGTTTCATAGCCGCGTCGTCCATAGCCTACTTGATCAAAGTAATCGTTTCAAAGTCTACATGAAAAAATCTATGAGCTCTTTATTTCAAAGATGACTACAGCAAAATATTAAGTGTGTTACATAATGGAAAAGGTAATTTTCAGCTCTATTGAAATATGCAGAAATATAAAGGGTGTCTCATTAAAAAATATTTTTCCATGAATAACTATTAATATCTCATTTGTGAAAATAAGTCTTTCACACCATTGAATTATACTTAAAGAAGTGCTTCGGAAACAAGAAATTTTTGACAAGAAAAGTTACACCACAAATTTTCGAAAATGCATATTTTCGAAAACATGCTATAACTCAGAAACGATGATAGATATCAATATTCTATTTCCACCATTCAGTTTGTCAAAAAATTTGACCCTCTGACAGAGCCATCAGGTTTCATCTATTTAGTTTGAAAACAGGAGTTTTCCTTCAAAAGTGTCCAATTTGGCGCACTCTGTACATACTACAAATATAACGGGTTTATTTGAAACAACTACTCATTAGTTACAATCTTTCCTTTCCTAGTTTGTATGTCAAATATTCGTGAAAAGAAATGAATAGAGTTTATTCACGAGAAAAAAACTACACTTACATGAACTGACTTCATTTCTAAAGTGGATATGTGTAGGTACAAGTACACATCTGGTAAATGATTTTTCAGGTTATCGACCCCCCAATCTAAGTTGTGTTTAACCGTTTTATATGAGGTTTCCATATAAGGTACAAACTTAAATTATTGATTTGACACCTATTAGGTGAAAAAATTTGGTACTCGTACCTTCACAACTAGCACTACTCAAAAGTCTCATTAGTTCAAAATTGGGCACGTCGCCTTATTTGGTGTGTGGAATAACAGTGTATAAATAAGTACCGCTTCTGTTTCATAAGGAAAATAATGATAGTGCTGGAATTGGTTGCATAAATACGATGGGTGAAGTATAATGCGTATTACTTAAATTTTCTGAAGTGCTGTTAGAAACAATATCCTTATTATTTCACCATAATGAATGTTTATTCAAGCTGGAACGAATTGAAAAGTGTGAGTCATTCTGCCTGTATTCGGAAAAGTAAATAATGTAGCAAACAATTGAGTTTTTCATGTAGGTAGGTGTCATTAATTTCGTAGGTGAGGTTCACAATAGTTTTACCATAAAAGCTCCGTTCGTTTTGTACTTTTCATGCCGCTAGAGACGCTTTGACTGATAAAATGATCGATTATTTTTTCATTGGTGAATGGCATCCTTATTTGATAAGTGACTCATCCAATAAGACTAATACTTTCTATTCTCCACGATTCAAAGTGACTACGTAGTATTTATTATACAGCGCATTTCTTTAATGTTCCTCCCCTCCCACCCATTTATTTTTTGACCGGGTCAACTCAAAAAAATTTAAATTTGGTATAATGAAAGTAATGCATGAATAATTTATTTTGAAGAGAAATTGACAGACGAAATTTTCAAGATGGCAACTGGGCGCCAATTGAATGGAAAGGGGGGTCTTATGACACATTATTTTGGAGATCCTGAAGAATTCACCAAAACTTCAGAATATGAAGTCAATATCTTCACCTCCTACAAAATGGCGGAACATTCGATACTTTTCCTGAAGACAAACATATTAATATCGATATTTGTAGAAATATTCCTTTTTATCTGCCATATGGCAATTCCAACAACCCGATAAGTTTTGTTAAGTTTTTTTTTATTTATAAAAACCACAAAAAATATCAGTTAGCAAATGAACATAATTGTTCAGTTAGAATATTCTCATTTAGTTTTCGGTTTTGCTACTAGAAAGGTACCACGTCAACAATCTCTAAAACGGTCAATTCTCGTCCACTGGAAGAAAAAATTGAAGCGATTTTTATTTACGGTACGACGCGTAACTTTCACGAGACCGAAGGATTTTCAATGAACGTTTTCCGAATCGTCCTATCTGTACAAAATATTTGAGGACACTTGTATCCAAATTCACAACTACCAATAGTGTACATAACAAAAAGCCTGCTAGTCATCCGTCCATTCCGGAAGAAAGCAAGTGGAAATAATTGGTGAGATGGTAGTAAATCCTGAACCGACAAAATTGCCGTTATTGGAGTGACACCAACCCTCACGTTTTCCGAGAAACACATACCTAATATCCAGAAAAAATTAACGTTTGGGCAGGAGTATTGGGAAACCATATCGTAGGACCTCTATTTATTGATCAAAATTCAACGGGGGAACTATATTTGAATATGCTGGAAACTACTGTTGACTATCTGATCTCAGAAGTCGTCGAAGCGAATACTAATTAATTCGATATGGATATTGTATTCTAACAAGATGGAGTACCACCACATCACTTCATACAAGAAAGAAACTATTTGAATACTACTTTTCCCGGTAGTTGGATGGACCGTCAAGGTTCTACAGTACGGCTAGCCTGCTCGCCTGCTCGAAGATTCAACATCTTCGGACTTTTTTAGGGTGGATATTAAGCAAAAGGTGTACGAACCTTAACCTGTTCCAATATTAGATATACGGCAGAGAATAATTGCAGAGATATTGACGTTACTTTGTTCAAAAATGTTCGATGTGAAATATCGGATAGGTTGTTCGTATATCAAAAAGTTCAAGGCAACCATTTCGAGCATCTTCTGAACTGAACTCAAGCTTATTACTTCATATTATGTTGTTGAATGTCAATGTATTCTGGCAATTATTTAACATTCAACCATTTTGAAGTAGTTAAAGATATTGACATTATATTCTTGTGTTGTGAAGCATTTGTTAGAAGCTTCAAAAATATGTATCGCAAGACCCCCCATTTCTATTTAATTTATTTTTCCCAGTTGGCGCTCAGTCATCATCTTGAAAGCTTCATCTATCAAATAACCTTCAAAATAAAATATTCTATTCAAATTTTTAGACTCGACCCGTTCAAAAAATAAAAGAGGGGTGGTATAAGTTAAAGGGCTGGTTCATCGTTACTGAGAAAGGTGGTAACTTTCGTGGGAAAATTTTTATCATTATTTAACAGAGCTCAGACCGTGTCTGAAGACGCCGAAGAAATATCTTGCGATGACCAGGAAAAATCTACGCTCAACAGTAGGATTTCTAACTGACCACTGTAAACTAAGGAAACACCTCCATAATTTGGGGGTAGTGGACACATCTCTATGTAGGATGTGTGAACAGGTAGATGAGACTGTGAAGCATGTCCTGTGTGAGTGTCCGGAGTTATCGTCAATAAGATAGTGTGTGTTCGGCGAGTCTTGGCCTACACCTGCCCATATAAAAGAGATGTCTCCCAGTGACCTGTCCACTTTCCTGGAAAGGACAGGATGAACGATGACCTAGGAGGACAACTCCTCGGGAGGATGTATATTGGGTCACATGCTTGTCTAAAATTGTCTAAAACAGTTAATTAATTAATTTGTCTCGGCAGTTTAGAATGTTTTCTTCTGCATGATTTGTATAGGCTTGCGGTAGAAGAAACAATGTTCCTAACTATTTACTTATTTATAATGCTATTTCGCGATGAATCAGCTCATGTTATCTTTTATCATAGGCAACTTGCCCTGTTATCATTGACGGTGATGGATCAGTGATATTTAAGTATGTGCTAAATATTTATTTGTGGTTGTAGATAACGGTCTTGACAGGTCATCAATAATTATTAAATATTGCCGTTTTCCTTCAGTCATCACCTCAGAATAAATTTGGATGAATTTATCTACCCGAATATATTCGAGCTTCAAGGAGTTGAATTATATCTATTTCAGTAATCACTTTTAAGTATCACATTTCAGCTCATGAAATGAGAAATGATTCGCTTCTATACTGAATAACCGATCATATTTTACCTTCAATGAGAATCTATCTGTGACCAATATATGAATTACATACAATATACACCAAATTATTTTCAATTCATCGTTTTGGAACTAACACAATTAGTGTCACTCTTAGCACAATTAATCACAAACTTCGTGTAGGGCTTGTGTTTTGTTCTTAAAAAAATAACCTTCCTTTCAGTCAATGCACATACCAATGCTTATTTATGATGTAGTAGCAGACGAAATGCTTGGTACCTCAGATTCCATCCTACTACGGTCAACCAGCCTGGATATGTATACCCATTGATTTCAAACATTTCTTTGATATTGAATAGAAAGGGTTTGATATTGTTTTCACGAATTCATATTTTTCTTTGCTCAACGAGAATATCACTTGTCTATGGAAAACAAAATGTAGTCCAGTTATTTATTGTTGTAAAAAATGGTGAGAGCTGAAACGTTTCTCGAGGGATAGTAATTTTGTTCTTGTGTGGAAAAAAATCAATACATTTATTTTATGCCAGATTGTCCAAATCTACCAATGGAGTTCATTATCGATAACAATTTTTTTAGGTTCTTCAAATGTTGGTTTCTAATACGATCTAATGATAGTGAAATTCAGTATCATTTTAATTTTGCCCTTCATCCATTTGTTCCATTTCTGTTAACATTGTTATTATCTTTGCCTGGTTTGGTGATCCAAAATATTTTCCAATGCGGTGTTTTCTATTGGTTATTATTATCGATATGTAATTTCCTAATAACCCGATAAGGTTTGTTCAGTTAGTTTTTTTTTGTTAATGAAAACTACAAAAAGTGTCAGTACGACAATGAACACTATTATTCTGTTAAAATATTCTTATTCAGTTTTCGGTTTTACCAGTAGAAAGGTACCACGTCAACAATCTCTAAAATTGTCAATTATCGTCCATTGGAAGAAAAAATTGAAACAATTTTCATTTACGGTACGATGTGTAACTTTCACGAGACCAAAAGGATTTTCACTGAACGTTTTCCGAATCGTCCTATCTGTCGAAAATATTTGAGGAAATTTGTATCCAAATTCACAACTACCGGTAGTGTACATAACAAAAAGCCCCTAGGTCATCCGTCCATTTCGGAAGAACAGCAAGTGCAAATAATTGGTGAAATGGTAGTAAATCCTGAACAGTCTACTAATTCCCTCACGAATGTTTGTGAGGTGTCTCCTTCTACTTTGTGGAGACTTTTGAAGAGGAATAGGTGTCATCCATACAAAATTAAAATGGTGCACCAATGAAATGAAAATGACCCTGGACGAAAAACAGAATTCTGCGAAATCATGACGGAAATCATTGCAAGGCATCCTACCTATCTCCACAATATTTATTTCAGTAACGAATGTACATTTTTTTTGAACGGAAATGTTCACAGACAAAATTGCTATATTTGGAGTGACACCAACCCTTACGTTTTCAGGGAAACACATACCCAATATTCAGAAAAATTAACGTTTTGACAGGAATATTGAGAAACCATATTGTAAGACCTATATTTGTTGAACTAAATTCAACAGGGGAACTGTAGTTGAATATGCTGGAAATTACTGGTGACTCTCTCATCACTGAAATCGTCGAAGTGAATCCTAATGAATTTGATATGGGTATTGTATTTCAACGAAATGAAGCACTACCACATTACTCCAGACAAGTAAGAAACTATTTGGATACTACTTTTCTCGGTCCTTGGATTGGCCGTCGAGGTCCTATAGAATGGCCAGCCCGCTTGCCAGATTTGACACCTTTGGACTCTTATGGGGTTATTTGAAGCAAAAAGTGTTCGAAACTGAACCTGCTTCAATATTGGATATACGACAGAGAATAATAAATATTTGTAAAGATATTGACTTTATTGTGTTAGAAAATGTTCGACGTGAAACGTTGGATGAACTGTTCATATGTCAAGAAGTTCAAGGCAACCATTCCGACCATCTTCTGAACTCATATTATGTAGATAAATATGAAAGATACTGACATTCTATTCTGGGGTTGTGAAGCATTTGTCAGGAGCTTTACAAGATCCTCCTTCCATTAATGTTTCTTTCAGATGATGCCGAGTCGCCATCTTCAAAGTTTTATCTGTCAATTTGACTTCAAAATAAAGTATTCATATATTGATTTCATTATTCATAATCTCAATTTTTTTAGATGATCTGTTAAAAAAATAAAAGCGAAAAGCACTGTATACTCATGCGTGTTTCAATTGTCAAATGAGAGGGAGAAAAAGTTTGAAGGCAGTACACAATCTATGTCTCCTGAAGCATGAATTGTAGAATGGAAAGTGTTGGAGGTTGTGAAAAAAATGAGTTTTACATATGTAGTCATTTATTCAAAAGTATAAATAAAACAAACCGTCAATTATTCCCGTCAGAGTCCCGTTGTCGGTGTGTGTCTGTCTGAATGCGATTCTGAAAAGTCATTCAGGAGGAGGTTTATGTTTATAATCAGAACTTTGTGTGGATTAGTTGAAATTATAACGATGTTTGTTATCCGTGAGCGCTATGGTCGATTGTGATATCCGTACAGGCTTTTCATCAAATCCGTTGCCTGATTCTTTCGAGATACAAGAAAACAATTCACTACATATTGTTCATGTTTTATAGGTCTATAAAGCATTGCATATGTCCATCTTTATAGCTTACTGTACTCATTTTAATGTTCGAAATAATGGTCACATATAATGTGGTAATTGGAAGGATATCAATACGTTAGTTGCCTTATGCATCGCATGCATATTATAATTGTCCATCATACCATACAATCCAAATTGAGAGTTATCTCAAAATCAAACCTATCGTGCAAGTGAATAAATTCAAGCGGTGTAACAAACCGAAGCGGCACGCGTGATGAAGAAAAGTTGCAATCGCGTCGGTTTCGATTTACGTAGTGAATCATCCTGAATGTAAATGTAGCATGTTGGTTTTGTATTTTTTCAGGTAGATAGGTACTTATCAGTTTTTGAATTTGAATTGATAGTTGTGAAAATTCTCTTGTTTTAGTGAATTTAATCGAAGGTCTTTTTAGTTTCTAGCTGGGATACCGGGTTTAGTTCAGGGAGGATGAATATTAAAATGCAAAAGGTCGAGGAATATTTCGTTATCAACAATGCATTACTCCACCCATATAAAAATGCTTTGAATGGCTCTTAATGTTCCAGAACATTCCACAGCATTAGAAACTGTTCTGGAATGTTCCGCAGTGACCTGGCATGTTCCGGGATGCTTCTGAATGTTGACTATTCCCGAAAATTCCACAGCCTTCCTGAATCTTTCGGTATATTATGAAATATTGTGGAATGCTCTCTAGTATTTTCGAATTTTCTGGACTATTCTAGCAATTTCATATCGACGTTGAATTGGAAATACATTATTTTCAAGATAAAGGTTGTTAAACTTTTTTAAATATCATTGTTCCGATTTTGGGCATGTTATTTTCCAGTGATAAGAGGTTCATTTAGCCCTCATTAGATACACATTATCAAGTCCAGTGGCGGCTCGGAAATAGGTTAAGCCGACATTATCGTCAAAAAAATGTACTCCATTGATACTTCTTGTAACATTTAATTCATCAACAACTGGTGTGCGCTACAATAAAATAGCAACAATAAATGTTGCGATGTTTGCCTTTTTTATGTTGCATTTATTTTTCTGACAATAAATATTCGCTATATCAATACGAGAAAGGAATTTCTCAGGAAATTTTGTTCATTCTACAATGATCTGGGATGTTCTCGAACCTTTCAGATCATTCTCGAACATTCTAGTTTATTTTGGGGTGATCTGGAATGTTGTAGAAGGATTTGTCACAGTCTATCACACTCTTGAATGTTCTGGTCTAGTTTGGAACTTTTTGGAGGGCGAAACTTCCAGTCCTTATGTCCCCAAAAGAATGCCTTGTAGGTGTGAATTGCAGCCATAGAGAGATACCATATCATAAAATCTCCCTTATCGTTTCACAATGAATTGGGACTTTCTGGTTTTAAGAAAAAACAGATCATTCAGAAAATCACAGTTTATTTCAGAATATTCCTTGGTGTCCTCGAATTTTGTGGAATTCAAATCATCTCTCATTGATACGTTAATATTCCACATGAAACGTTTCAAATATTCATGAAAATTGAGCAAATCCACATTAATTCTTTACACAGACCGTCACCTTGATAATAACAGGATATGAAACATTCGATTATATAATTAACAAATACTATCCAAATATTGCATTCATTTATTTCCATTATCTGATAGCGGATTATCTAATTTATCTTAATGAACCACCGAACGTGTTTATTTACACTTGTTTTTCAGTCTGAAAGGTTGATTGCTATAGATCAGATATCAAATGTTTCGTGAATATTAAATTTAGTCGATACGGAGGAACCATTCATTATTGATACTATTGATACATATGTTAATACCCATGGTATTTTCGTGATGTAATATACTTTTAGATACATTCATATCATTGATATTATTTTTTTTGTTGCAGGTGAGTACTTTCGCTTATGAAGATGCGAAAATAATTTTATTCAAAGTACCCTACAACGTGAGTATCTAAATAAGAATTTTTGGTTTTTGAACCGTACTACTCTAGAAATTTCACTGTGACAAGATATGACGAAACATTCTATTCATGCAGTGAAGGATTAATAATGGGGAACTCCTTCAGTCCTTTGCTGGCCGAAATTTTCATGGATAACATAGAGTATGAAATCCATAATAATCAGTTAACTAGCAGGTTTTTGTACTGGTACAGATACGTCAATAATATCTAAGTCTGTTTTACTGGTAAAGATAGGCAATTAGGCAAGTTCATCGAATCTGTCAATTCCATTCACTCGTCAATAAAATTCACCACTGAGAGGGAGGTGAATAATTCAATAAATATCCTTGACATAACCATCACGAAAAATAAAAATAAACATAAATTTGCAATTTTCCACAAACAAACCATCTTGCGCGGACATTATCATACATAATTCCTCCACACATCCTTACCAACATAAAGTTACGGCATTCAATAGTATGCTTCACAGACTTTTGAATATTCCTCTTTCTGAGAGTACTTTTTCCAGAGAGAGTGTGCTTCAGAGACTATTGAATATTCCTCAGTCTGAGAGTAATGTTTACAAAGAGACCTGAGTTTGATCAAACAAATCACGGTTAACAACGATTATAAGGTAGATATTAGAGACTCCATTCCTTCCAAACAGCCACAATAGAAAGCCATGGACCTGGTCTACCCAAATTCAAGATGCAATAACGTCAGTTATAGGACATTGTCATATTTGAGTGAACCAATCAATAATATTGCCTGTTTTTTGTAGAAAGAATGCATAAACGTAGTTTACAGAACGAATAATAGTCTAAGTAAATTCATTAAAACAATAACACAAAATTCGATGTCGGATTGATCAGGAGTATATAATCTGACTTGTGGCTCTTGCCCAAAACTATATATTGGCCAAACAAGAAGAACATTTTCCCAAAGAATTAAAGATCTTAGAAGTAGTTTTGTAAATAGAAAGACCAATTCCACATTCTTTTAGCAGAAGGACATGATTTCAATCAAGAATACGATGTGTTACATTCAGAAGAGAAAAGTTTGAAACCGAATCTTCTTGAATGTTAAGAAATCAATAGATTCAAGAATTTTGGTAATTTACTGAATTATCAATTATAATTGCATAACCCCCTGTTACTTAATATTTTTACAGATGTGGAAACTGGGACATAAGCTCAGGTAATTGAATTCATTACAAACTTAGGTAAAAATCATATAGGTACTTGAAATGTGGGTACTTCAAATTGTAAAATAAGGTATATTAAGCATTGAATATGTGGAATTAGTTAGTAAAGACACGCCCGAAGCAGCCATTGTATGGCGAAACACGTGTTGCGTTTTTGTAAAATCGTTTAGTGAAAATCTCACAATAAAGTGTTTTTGAATACGTTAGATATGAAATATGCGAAGTTTTCAGGATTCCAATAACGTTGAATATTCGAGGACTGTTCAAAAACTGAGTTGATTGTTCAAATTTCGCGAATGTACGTGATACTCAATTAGCGATTTTTTCAGTTTCACTCGTCTCGAACATGTGTTCCCAGTTTCAACTTTTGAGCGTGTTTTGCTTGTTGTTGAGAGGCGATAAAGTTAGAATACTTTGCTTTCTGTTTTTTTCAATCATCGTGACGCAGTGCATCAGGAGTTCTCGCCATATGGCGGTACGGTCAGTATTGATTCTTATCTTGAAGTTATGCGCCGTTTGTGAGAAGCAATACAAATGAAACGTCCGGTAGCGTGGAAAAACAATTCATTGTTTTTGCATCACGATAAATTCCTGCTCAGTCGTCAATACTTGTTTGTAATTTTTTATCAAAAAAAAAAACGCGATAATGCCTCAGCCACCGTATTCACCTGATTTGGCCCCCTACGACTTCTACTTGTTTCCAAGATTGGAAAGACCCACGAAAGTATGCTGTTTTGCGACGATTGGGGAGATAAAAACTGAATTGCTCAGAGAACTCAAGGCCATACCTAAAAGTGTATAAGTATCAGAACTGTTTACAGGATTGTAAAAAACGCTGGCGCAATTGTATAATATATGATTTGCACTACTTTAAAGGGCACAAAATAGAAATTAATGAATAAACAAATATTTTTCGAGTAAAATGAAAATTTACCTTATTTTTTCAATGGACCTCGTAAATTGAATATATAAGTAATGCAAGAGTTGGTTGCAACGCCAGTAAAGGTTGATCCACATTATGGTGGCGATCTCGATACTTGCTCGGTTCGTCAGTCCATACTATCGCTACCACTTGACTTTCGGTCTCAGAATTCTCCGAAACATATAGATTTCTAATTTCAATTGGCAAGATATTGAAGTTTCATCGAATCGTGGTAGTGTAAACGCGTTTTCGATCCCATTCCAATTCAGATCTCTCTATTGGCGTTACTAACGATTGTGTGTGATACCAGTATTAACATAAATATTTGTCAACTGTGACAAACGGAAAATTGTAGACCTTTGAAAAGGATATATGTTGAAATATGTTGAAATATGTTTTTTTTGTTAAGCAGGTATCGCACCCTTACGAACGACAACTCTCTGAAGTCGAAACTTGAGTGAGCTAAGGACTAACGAGGTCTTACCTTTCAACGTGTGATTTCTATCTTTTATAAATGAGATATTATAGGTTCGTAATATTCCATATTAAATTTGTGAATAGGAAAATAATTTCAAATACAATTGAATGGATTGATGAAAATTATAGACAGTTATTTGATTCTGAATAGTCTACATTCTACATCACCAAACAGTTGGCTTCAGTGAGGAATATTCTCGTTAAATACCTATCTTGAAACGCAATACACTCTGAAAACTGCATATTTGAATATTAGAAATATAAGAGTCTTTTTTAACTTTCGAATACATTTCTCGTACATTGACAGTGAATTAAATCACTGAAGTAAATTATATAAACTCAATTACTCATCTCAGGAATACCATCAATTTCTGCCGAGGAACGATTGCTTCTATTTCTCTGAATATTTTAATTTTTTTTCAATGTCTCACTCAACTGCCGTTTTCTTTCAATGCCACAACCTTACACATTCCAGTTAAAGCAGACTATCCTGAATGAATCAATTACGTCAACTTCAGTTTTCTGAAGAACATATTTGGAGGTGAAAATCAATTTTTAGTAATTTGTTCTCTCCCCGTAACAATAAAAATTTTAAGTGGTCTAGTGTAACTTCATTCGAAAGGTTCTTCAATTCAGGGTCCAACACTCTAACATATTTGATATTTCAATGATAAAAGAGCATTATACGTTCGAATGGAGCATGATCAACTTGCATAAAATGGTATGAGCGAGCTCCAATTTCCTCTCTGATATTCTGAAGAATGTCAGTTGTAGCTAACAGCATCTAGTTATTTTTCCCCTAAATTATTTACAGTAATACGCTGCGTATCGTAGGCTATCATTATCGAGGAACTATCATAATGGTACTATGCAAGGAGAAGTAGCCGCATTTTGAAAACATATTCAATTTCGTTATAGAGGATCTAATTTGATAGCGGTATTACTTTACTAGGAGTAAACCTATATGCTTCGCCATATAGGTTTACTCCTAGACAGAAGGTCTTATAATGTGGTTGACCGAAAATTCCTGCCCAAACATTCAAATTTTGAGTATATGTGTGCGAATTTGGCGTGCCATATTAGTGAATCGAAGAGGTTTTTTTTGTATTAAAGTGTATAATTTTTAAAATTCTTGCAAAGCGATTTCGACTTTCGTCATCATCAGTGCTCACTTGTCAGGCAACAGGGAGTATCAAAATAAGTACATGGCACATTTGTAATGTGAAGGAGCTTCTTCATATAATATATTGACTGAACCACATGGCCTCAATCCAAAAATGTATTTTCTTGACTATAAGCCTGTTTTATATAAGTCGAATATTATAAATGTGCTGATGATGACGAAAGTCGAAAGCACTTTGCAAGAATTTTAAAAACTATACACCATACAAAAAACCTCTTCGATTCATTAATTCAATTAAGTGTATTCAGCTTTTCCAAATCTATTTATTGTGCCATATTAGGATTTGAATCGGAAATTTTGACTATATCTTTTGTCTATTCATTCGATAAAAATGTGGTAACACGTTCCGAGAGGACCACACAAAATTCAACATTTTTGTCCCTTCCATTCATGAATCATTTCCATCTGGTGGAATTCGTGTTGTTAAAGAATTCTGAAGACCTTTTTTCGACTTACTCCTGATGCTTGGGATAACTTGCTCTAAGCCTTGCGTTGTTTCTGTCAAGGCAACCCTTGAATTATTGTATGGCGCAAGGTATTGCGATTACTTGTAACTCTTTCTTCAGACCGTACCAGTTACTGAAAGAATCTTAGTGCGCGATCAGACCCTCCTATCCTACTTCCCCATTATGTTAAAAAAATGTGGGAATCTTTCAAAGAAAGCAATCAATTTCAATATTCGACTCTTTACAAAGATGTAAAGATCGTGCAAAGAAGTAACTTTTCGTCACAAATTGGACGAGAAAGCCCTTTCGAAACACCGTTTTTCATATAAACAAATACTTTTATATGAACGCTGGATTATACGAAAAACACTTTTCTCTATTCCGTTTGTATTCCAAACATTCGTAATGGGATCGAATCAGATATCATTCACAGGAATCCTACACAATATAATTAAAGTCAAATTTCACTTACAAGTGGAATAGAAAAAAATATTAGTTTTGAAAGTTTGTCTTTCGTGTAATTCAATGTTTATATGAAAATAGCTTTTTCAAAAGGACTTTTTCTTCCAGTTTGTGTATGAAAGTTACTTCTCTGCATGATCTACACATCTCTGTGTAGAGTCAATTTTTGAAATTCATTGCTTCCGTCCTGTGTTTTGGAAGTCTGTAACACGGGAAATACCATTTTATTTATACAATAATAATCCGGAACATTCCCTGGAAGGTTCATACTGATCTGAGGTAGCTTCTTTTTTTGATGTGAAACTTTTGAAATTTGTTTTTTTCTACGAAAACAGTAGATGACATTTTCCATACAGCTTGTTGTGTCTTATAGAAATAAATGATGATTTGTTTTATTCCATTTTATTGGATATATTCTTCCCCACTTGGGAACTTGGAGACGTACACTATTGAGATTTTTTTTCATGTAAGTGACATTTTACATCAACACTTTTTAATCTATTACGTTTTGTAGCGCTCCTTTGAATGATACCTGCTTCGATTCTATAACGAATATTTGTAGTACAAACTGAATAGAAAAGCTAATATTCTACAGAAGACATTTTTATTGAAATATTTTGGGATATACATGAATCTCAAAAGCTTCACTCAAATACAATATAGTTCATTACTTCATTAGAATCCTATAAAGAAATTACAATACTTAAGCAAATGAATGTTGACTGGTAAGTTGATGAATTCAGATGATATCGCAATAAGACTCAATAAAAACACTTCTGTTCTGTCGATAAGCAAATTGAAAATTATTAAATTTTTTTTCCTGTTTTTCATATGCTGTCGTAAAAATTTTTCAATTCTTCGCCCGTAATTCCCTTGAAATTATTTACGTAATGTTATAATTCATTCATAGCTCACACTCTAATAATCTCCAACGAGTGTATACAGTTTTATGAATACGATTCATTTAAATGTTCGTGGGCTCGTTGAAACGATAAATTTCAACCGTCAGATCGAGTGAAATGTCCTGAAAAGTTAGTTAACATATCCGCACCTAACAAGTTTTGCTATGGCTTGTTGAACTACATAGTTGAAAAAATTATTTTTGCTACCAGCTCGCGAAATATAAGGCTTTGACAAATACTCCATATCTAGCACATTTCACAATTAGTGACGAAGAGAGACAGTAGGAGAGATGGTCACATATCTCTGGTCCTGAGGTTCCCCGTTTGCATCCAATTCATAATTAATGACAAAAATCTCAGACAGTTTGTATAGTATTATACAGTGTCACACATAAAGTTCGCGACATATGGAAATTTTTTTTATTAATAGATATAATGAAAATTTTGGCTTGGCAGTTAGTTTGTGCTTGAAAAATTAGTAAAAAACAGTCTCTTTCCTTTTGTCATGTGATACTCTAAACCTGTCAAATTTGACATTTTTTCCGAAAATCCTCAAAAAATCAGTTTTTTTTGGAAATTTCGAAAAATGCCAAAGAGAAAAAGTGCTCAGTTTCCAATTTTATACCTTTGCTCGAAATTTGGACTCTTTACTGTCACTTCGACTTTTTTCCAATTTTTTTAATTTTTCGAATCTTTCGCTCTATCGATTCGAACGAAACATGATTCA
>WOGN01000662.1:0-17155 GCA_015342105.1 Leptinotarsa texana
TTGAGATTTATTGAAAAATGCACATTCTACAGGAGTGGTTCCATTTTAAATGGGTCACACTGTATATGTCAAATTTGTTCAATAAAAACAAACTAACAAAAATATCCTTTGTATTAAAAAAACATTTAAAAAATCCAACTCCAAGTTTACTTACATCATTACTGAAGAGTCAGTTCAGTAGACCCCAGTCATTAAGAGGAACGCCGTTTTAGCATAAAATTGAGGTTTTGACATTTGATTAATGACAGTTAAACATATATAGTCAAACAATCAACAAATATTTTTCAATAAAATATAACGATGAAAAGTAGTGCATAAGAGATCTGATCAGATAATCAACAATAAATAATATTCGTTCAAATTCTAATAACATTTTCAACAAATTATTGGGTTCAAAATATTACATAATCTAAAAAATCTAAGCGTGTCTTAATTCCTCATTCATATAAAGATACCTGGGTGAATTGTTTGTTGAATAATCTGCAACTCGTCTACTTCAAAATAAAAAATAATTATAATGAATATTGTTTAGGAATCAAGACATATGATAATAGTTTTGTTCAATTTATGAATTTAATTGAGGCATTTATCAAAAGGAATCATTTGGTTAGTCTTAATTTTCAAATATACTTTTTTATTTTCCAAAAGTGTTCATATCCGATGAACGACTATTTACACGAAAGATCTGGAAACGTGTGCCGATTTGGTATCGATCGCGGCCGAACAAACTCGAGTATTCTAGAAGTATCGGATCAATATATAAATTCTTGCATTTTGTGTTGCCGTATCAGTCGCAGTTGTGGCAGTCGTAGACAAAAAACAAACGAGTAAACGTCAGAAGTCAAAGCCGGTAAAACCGATTAGTGATTCAAAGTAAATAGAAAATTGTGATTGCAGTATGTCTCTATTACCGTTTTTGTTCGACGATTCTTTGGTGCGACCCTCCAGAATCATGGATCAGCACTTCGGACTTGTTCTCGATCCAGAAGATCTTTTGCAACCCATGACGGTTCCTAGGATGCTTCTTCGTTGCCCTGCAGGATATATCAGGAACTGGAAGTCTACAGCTTCCAGTGATGATTCCGGATCCACCGTGAAGTATGGCAGCGACAAGTTTCAGGCCAATTTGGATGTTCAGCAATTCAAGCCTGAAGAAATATCTGTAAAAGTAACAGGAGAAAACACTGTAACAATTGAGGGAAAGCATGAAGAAAAGGAGGATGAGCACGGGCATATATATAGACACTTTGTCAGGAGGTATGTTCTCCCTAAGACCTACGATATCAACAAGGTTGAATCAAAGTTGTCTTCTGATGGGGTACTGTCAATATGTGCTCCGAAAGTAGATGGAGAGCAGATTGAACATAAAAATATTCCTGTTACTCAAACGGGGGAACCAGCCAAAACCGTGGATAGAAAATGTGATGGTGACAAACAAAATGCTAAGTAGGAAAAAGTTTGATCTTTTAGCAACTTTCCATTTTCGAAGACTGCATTGATTTTTTGTATTTTTTTTTGTATGTCCAATAAGGAAATAATAAATTTTGTTTAATACACGCGTTTTTGTTTTATTTTACTCTAAAAGTTATACTTCCATTCAGGATTTCAGGGATTTTTTTTGTAGAATAAAAGCGTTCTCATTCAATTGAGTAGAGTTATTTGCACTGTGAAAAAAATTTACTTGTTGTTTTCAAAAAAAAGTTTTCATTAGTGCTTCAACTTTTTTGAAGTAAGGAGACCAAGAAGTTGCTATTTTTATGTTAGAATGCTTTTTATATTTTTGTATTTTAGTCTGATTTGTAAAAAGAATTATTAATTAGAATATTCAGTTTTTGCAGCTTGAGTTTATTCCAATATCCCTAGAGTAGAAGACCTTTCAGTTCACTTGAAAGTTTTAACCTAATAGATAATCCATTTTACCATTTTTTATTACCTAAAATTGCCGTTCCGAATTGGTTATGAAATGAAAAAAAATTTGCTATCTAGAAAAATATGAGGTGAGTAACATCTAGGTATTTGTATAAAAACATATGATTCAACATTCAAAAAATTCCAAAGGTTAAAAAAGTAAAATACATCTAGAATTTATTGACGTTTGGATATTTAACCTTTCTGAAAAATAAACCCGATTCAAACCGATCAAATTTATGAATCATAGAAGGTGAAAGAAAATAGAACATACCTAGAGTTTCTGATGTTTGGATATTCAACTTTCCACAATCCGAAAAATTTGACAAACAAGAAACAGAAACAATTTTATAAAATTTCTCTTGTACACGACATACAAAAAAATCATCAGTTACCTACTCAATTTTCTTCTTATGCACAAATCCGAGTCGAACTGAAAATTTCAAAATTAGAAGAAAGATTGGAACAGTGAAACGTTTTCTTAACAAATTTGTTGAACAACATAATAGATTATACTGAATTGCCCAAAAAAATATGTTTGTCTGTTCCTCTACCATGTCTTCTTAGAGGCCAAAGGTAATTTGTTCTAGAGGTACCATACTGGATAACATGTGCACTTCATATGAAAGTTTCTCAAGAAGATTAAATTGTGGCATGTACGATATTAGTGCATCTAGGCTGAAATATGAACTCATCAAACTATTTTCTCTGAATTTCAAAATTGACATACGACTACTTTATAAATAAATATGTGACGTTCTTTTTAACTGACATATCTTTTGACAACTTGATGCCTTTTTTAATAACAATATAAAGAGTGTCCCAAATAAGATACATATATATTTGTAATACACCACAACTACCTACTTACAAATGTTGATTCGTGCAATTAGTACTGTGAGTATGTGGATTGTTCAAAAAGTTAGGTGAATGTTCAATTTTCAGGGGCTACATACATTCGATTAGCGATTTTTTATTTTTTCATGTTGGTACACTCGTCTCGAAAATATGTTCACAGTTTCAGCTGTTTGGCATGTTAAGTTTGTTGGTAAAAGATATAGAAGTCGCAAGTTTTTCGCGTGTTCAGCAATTTTCTGCTATCGGAAAAAATGGAACAAATAATTTGCATCAAATTATGTATAAAAAATGGAATTAAGTGCTCAAAAACACTTGAAATGTTAACAGTGGCATACGGTGATTGAACTCAAAGTCAAAAAAAATTTTTACGAGTGGACACGCTTTTCACAGAACACAGAAGGTCGAACATATGTGAATTATGAAGCTCGTCCTCGACGCATAATACAGCAACAACCGATGAAAATGTTGAGTGAGTGAAGAAAATTGTTAAGAAGAACCGTCGAATCATTACTAGAGATGATGCTGAGGATGTTGGCATATTGGTTGGCTCATGCCATGCAACTTTTTCGTAAATTTTGGGCATGAAGGGGAACTACTTTTGATGCACTGTTTGGAACCTTTGGTGTAGTAATGAATATTACTGGAGTTTTTTCCCAAAAACCAAATCACTTGGTGATCGAAACACGTGTCGAGGTTTAAAAATAACGATTTGGTGTTAGGAAAAAACTCCAGTAATATTGGGAACTACTCTGAAGGAGACAAAATAGAAATTGATGAACAAATAAATAATTTTTGAGAAATATGAAAATTTACCTAATTTTTTGAACAGACAGCATACTCACAAAATGAATATAAAATTTTGAAAAGGAATTAAAACTAAGAAGGTTTAATGTTTTATAAATACATACATCTTTATAACTTGTGATCAGGCTTCTAGCCGGTTTGTTACTAATTGAATAAACAAATTCTTAGAGAGAAAAAGAAAGAGATTAACAGAGGATCTGGTCGTGTGCGAAGGCTTAATGAAAAATTTCACCTGTGTTAAGTAAACCTATGAAGAGTCTATGATTAACTTGTATTTATAAATTTTTTATATTGTGTTAAAAAAAACTTAGTTTTGACATTTCGGAATGCATTCTCTCTTAAAAAAACACTGCATATATAACACTGCATATATAATAAAAGAGTATATGTAACAGCTAAAAAATGAAAGTTCTTATGTTTCACGACATTATATTAAGTTCAAAGGGCGCCAAAATATTTGTATTCGTCGATCACCCTTCCTAGAATTCTATTAAATTTCGACTTTGAACTCGAAGTTTATTTTCAAAATCATTTGTGAATCTTCTACGCTTTCTTAAAATTCTGATTTTTTTACCTGAATGATTTTATTAAATTTGAATACCACTATTACCACTCAATTTCAGTTGATATTACTGTCAACAGTGTATTGGTAAAACTGTTAATATAACATGACATTTTGGAGAATCGAGGACAACATGTTTTGTACATAATTTTTAAATACTTGTAAATCAATTTTTCATAGAATATAGGGAGCATACGATTGGGCAAAAGATCTGATTCAAAATTTCGATATATTATTGTTATCATGTTTAGTTGACTTAAAATTACTTATATCAGTTCAAATTTACCGCGGTTTTGGACATAAGCTGCGCAATACGTTGTTTTGTTTGTCATCTGATTCTCAATGCTCCAGCCTCGGGACATATTTCGTGGAATTGTTCAGATGCGCCATTTTGCAAGTTTAACGTGGTAAACTGTTGTGGGAAGCTGGAAATTGAAAACTGTAGTGTTGATCGAAGACTTACGTTCGTGTCACAATAAACGTTTGTGATTTCTGAATAATGGATATGAGCTCATATTTGACGGCCCCTCTGCAGCTAGATAAGATTTGCAGAGCATGTTTGACAGAAAAGGGAGATATGAGGCCCTTATTTGGAGCTTGTTTGGATGAAATGCTACATTCCTTTGCTGCCATAGAGGTGACACCTAATTTGTTTTGTGAAATCTCCTACACATATTTCATTTTCTATGTTTCCTGCAGCTCAGTTTTTATTGTTGATTTTATTTGTTGTAGGTACAGGACGAAAAAATTCTGTTATACATTTTTTAAAAGACAATTTTGTGAAAGAATAAATATTTTTCAATTTTCAATCTTTCACAATTCGAAAAATAAATCTATATCAACAAGAGGGGTAAATTGAAAAAAAAACTCTGAAAAGCTACTTATAAATACAAACTTCTAAACAAAAGTCTAATTAGTTATTGAGTATAATAAGTTTACTGAATTTTGCCTTCAAATGAGGTGAAATAAAAGAGAAAATGTTATGTGTACACTGCTTTATCCTAGCTAACCAACATGAGTAGCAATAACAATAAGTTGAAATGAATTAACTTTTATATTTTTGTAAATGAATTGATTTAACCTATTTCAAAAGAAATCTTCACTCAATGAAAAGTCAAACATTTTTTAGTGCATTCAAAAAAGTGTTAGAATAAACATTTCTATATCGATTCATTTAGTTCACTTTGCTCATATATTAATATAATGGGTTTCCTGCCACAAAAATTCTTGATCTTCCTCAACACCATAAAGTTTCGGGATTCCCAGAAAAAACGTAATTATTTCCATGTGAGAAATCAAATGATTCAATTGTGTTCCTGTGAGTCCAACTAAAGCCAGCCTTTTATTGTTACTCCTTATTTATTTCAACATAACTTGTCTTTGGCTCCAAAAATTAAATACTTCTTGTACTGTGGAGATTCCTGCCTACATTTTCAATTGAAGTAGGCAATGGTAAAGCCAATAATGTTGTTTGAAGGTGGTTGACAATGTTTCGTGGTGTATTTCATCAGTTCGGACTTCCATTGTCTAATATAAATTTAAATTGAAAACCCTCAAAAAATAATTAAAAAATTGATAAGATTAACCTAAAATAACAATTTTATTAAATAAAAACTGAAATTACAAAGAAGTAACATACAAGCAACAACCAAACAAATGAAATATTAAACTGAAATATTAATAAAAGCTGAAAAATAAAAATTAAAAATTATTATTAATAAAAAATGAAAAATAAAAATTCGGGTGGATACCGAAGATGATTGTGAATACTAACAATCGAAACGTCGTGACATAACTGTGTTTGAAATCTTTTAATTTTTATTTTTCATTTTTTGTTAATAATAATTTTTAATTTGTATTTTTCAACTTTTATTAATATTTCAGTTTTCATTTGTTTGGTTGTTGCTTGTATGTTACTTCTTTGTAATTTAGGTTTTTGTTTAATAAAATTGTTATTTTCGGTTAATCTTAATAATTTTTTAATTATTTTTTTAGGATTTTCAAATCAATTTATATTATCTTAGACAATGAAAGTCGGAACTGATGAAATATAATAATGTTGTATTGTGATAATTTTGTTAGCCTCTGATATACTGTGAATCACTAAAGGTTTTTATATATCATACAAGAAGCAGAGTTATTTTTCCTGATTGTTCACAAAAAAACCCTGAGATAAGAATCCAATTCTCTAAAGAAATTAACCATCTTCATAATGCAATTCACACTCTTTTTCACTGAGAAATCAGTTTAAATTGTTTACTTAAATTTCAGGTATCAGAAGATGATTCATTCCCTTCTCTTATGTGTGTTCAATGTGTGCTGCAGTGTAGTAGAGCCTACACTTTCAAACAGTTATGTGAAAGATCTGACAACATCTTGAGACAATATCTCTCTCCTGAATTTCAGGTAAACACATAACTTAAATTAAACCATAAAGTTATCAAATGAATTCGGATTTCAGCAACAACTTGCTCAATCATTATCAGAGCAACAACAACAACAAGCTAAGCAAGAGTTACAAGAACAGCTACAGTTTGCTGATGATATAAGTAATGTGGTCATAGAGGAGGATATATCAGAATTTGTTACTTATACTGATGAAGATCCCATAGCTGTGAGTGTACTCTTTTTGATTAAATATGTGTTTGTTGATGATTTTTTGGTTCAGGGAAAGGAAGGAATCTACACCATAGAAGCCTCTACAGAGCCCGACAATTTAGATGAAAATCTACTAGAAGATGTTAAGGTGCATAACGATAAGCTGAAATATCCTTGCCCAAAGTGTAATTTAGCATTTGCCTTGAAAGTAGATTTGAAGGTAAGATTAATATAAATTATTCATCAAATGAATCAAATTCTGTGATCCATTTCCTGATCTCTGTCCAATTTTCTTTTTCTTTGGTAATTATCTTTAAAACAAACCCAACTGCAGTTTCTGGAGGTTTATTAATGTTATTTGTACTGTGTACATTGAAAGGGGGTATATTTTGTGTGTTCATACAAAAATTGAATATTTTTGGAAAATATTTTTTTATTGTGATTTTCTGAGTACTTGTACCCTATCTTCAAAAATTGTCTTTTCTTTGTATTTACTGAACAAATTTCCTTTTGAATATTTTGATATTGAACACGAAACGGGAGTAATGTACCTTTTTTACCCCTTTACAAAAGAAATTTGAAGTGTACGTATTATATCAATTACAAAAAAAGATTTCACATGAAATAACTTTTATGATTTTTGGTGAATGGTATCTGTTATGACTAGTTTCAAGAGAATAATTTTTTTTATTAATTCAGAGAAGTGTACATATTTTAAGGTAAATAATATTATTATAAAATAAAATAACTGAATTAATGACTGAAAAAGGATTCTTCAAATCTCAAGCAGATAATCTCCCAGAAGTAGTGGTGGCTTCTAATAATTCATTGTTTTCTTTTGCGGAAATGTGGAGTGTCGAAGCCAAGGAGTAGGAAATACTGATTTTTAGTACAGAATTATCCTGAAGATGGAGTTTGTAAATACAGAATGTCTTGATAGCAATAGAAATTTTTGGTTTCATATTTTACCTAATACTCATGAAATTGATGAAAACAGTCAATGAATAAATAGTGCTTCACGTTATTAGATTCAGTAAAAAATTAAGAAACTGTAATTCAATTATGCTACATTCTCTGCAAGTACTGAGAAAATATTTGTTTATATTTGTCACAAAAATATTAAAAATTTCACTTACAAAAAAATATTTTTTGCAAGTGAAAAGAGTTCTCTTTATTGATAATTTTTGGGAATATTGTTCGTAACAAGTCTTTCCTTTATAAAAGTTTTTTGGTGTACTGGTTCTTTTGTAATACGGCAACGAACAATATTTGTTAAATAATTTCTCTCTTGAGCCTTTTCACAGAACTAGCAAAATACACAGCTTGAATTTTATTCAGTACCTAATAAATCAAAATTAAAATGGAATGACAGAATTTCAGATCGGATATGAAAATTTTGATGCCCCTTCAAGTTTAAATGTATTTGAAAGTGTACACAGGTATTCACACTTGTCCATACTCCAACGCCACCGATGCACACACCCCCTCAGAAGTCACAATTTTTTTTGTCGCGTTTTTTTGTATGTTTGAATTTTTATTGTTTCTATCACTTTCTAGAATTGTCTTATTCGAAAAATCAACATCAACATAATTAGTATAAAAAAATACGTGCAAGTGGCCTATTGCAGAGGTCAATATAATGATGGATTGTTTGAATTTTTAATTTTGCTCTTGAAACTGCCTTTACCTGTATCTTTGAAAAATATAATTATTATCATTTTTAGGTCCATATGATGGCTCATCCCAAAGACCTGGACTTTGTGTGTGAAGTATGTAATAAAGGATTTGCAGAAGCAAGGATTCTGAAGCGCCACCTTAAGATACATTTACAGAGTAAACCTCATCAGTGCGATCAATGTGATATGTCATTTACGGAAAGTTCGAATCTTAGCAAACACAAAAAGAAGCACACCGGAGAATTAAGGAATATCAAAGGCAAACCACATTTATGCTCAGTTTGTGGTAGGGCTTTTAAATGGGCATCAAGCCTTTCAAAACACATGAAGTATCATACTGGTCACAAGCTGTTGTCTTGTGAATATTGTGCAAAGCAGTATGTTGAGGTATGCTGAGGATATCTCTAGTATCTGACAAAAATACTTTTTACATGCTTGTGAACTGTGACATAAGTTTTCTTGATATGCTTTTGCCAAACCATTTTGAAAAATTACTTAAACTAATTCCTGAAAAATGTGTTAATATTTATATAGTTAACAAGATGAATGTCCACAATGAAAATTGTTGAATCAATGATTCCTTGAGCGCTGCTTGAAAGTGTTCGGATGGAAATGGAATTTTTTGTTGCTGTTTGTTATTCTCATGCCATTTGTTATGTGGAATGTGTTGGTAACTAAAAGATATGTTCAAAAGTATTAGTATTTTTCCTGTAAATATCATCGTTACTCATTTCATTCAGACATAGTAGTTATTCATTGTTTTCAATTTTATATGTAAATTGAACATGTCATTAAGAGTTGACACATTTTTCACTCTCTTCATTTAATTTTTTGATAAACAGATTAGCCAGGAAGGAAAATAGTTGGGTTTCTTTTTGTTGTGTCATAATGACTTTAGAAACAATTGTTGAACTGCAAACAATTCTGCTTCATGTAGATTCATTGATTTCAAATATTCAATGGCCTTTTTGTAGGAACTCTTGGGAATAAAAAAGATAGGAAACAACACTAAAACTTCTCAATATTGCTTGACTTACTTGCTGAATTTATGAAAATTCAAGCCATTTTCAAGTTATGGTAAAATTTAAGAGTGTTTTTTATTATTGTTATTTGTTCATAAGAGTGGATTTCTATTTTTGGGTTTTGCAGTCTTGTAGAATATTGAGGAATAGTCTGAAATCTTCAGAAACATTCAAAGTCAGTGTGGAACATTCTCGAATTCTCGGAAGGTTTTGGAACATTGAGCAATTCAAAGTCTTTTTTTGTATGGGTGGAGCTACACATTGTTAGTAGTAGTGTGTTGTGCCACTAACATTAATTTATTTGAAATTGTATGATGGGAAAGGCAGTTATAATGTGCTTAAGGTATATTTTTTTGGATAAGAATCAATATCTATCCGCTTAAATACCTTTCCAATACCATTATTTCAAACAATAAAATGGGTTTACTGAGCTATTGTTCACCAATGGTAATGTCATTGCTGACTTTTTTGAAAACCTATAGAAAAATAACAATATGCAGTGGGTTGATTGTATTTCTCCCTTAGAACCTCCCCTCAACTTATCATGGCTAATATTGTTATATTTCAACCATTTTACACAACACAATGAATCATACACATAAACCGTTTTTTGAACCGCTCCTTTCATTGATGAAAACCATATGAGATTTAGAACTTTTTGAGTTTATCGTGTCCAGACAGAATTGATGGGGGACTATAATTTATGATTATATAATGAAGTTGTGATGATTGCAATAAAAGTGTGTTGGTTGTATAAAAGATACCGGTTCCATTTCATAGGTATCCATTATTATCATTTTTTTTAATTGTCAAAGCGTGTTATTATTCTGATGTATGAAAATATTTTTGTTGGATTTATAGAATTTCTTTTCTGTTCCATTTAGATTTTAGAAACATTCTAATTTTCAGGCTAGAAGTTTGAGAATTCACGTCAGGTCTCACACAGGGGAACGCCCTTATGTTTGTGAAGTTTGTCAAAAACGATTCACTCAAGTATGTAACTTGGAAAAACATCTAAGAGTTCACACTGGTGAAAAGCCCTTTCAGTGTCCAGTTTGTGGAAAACGGTGAGTTCTAATAAGAAAAAAGGAATGTGAAGGGACAAACCAAATGAAATAAATGACTTCTTCAGATTCACCCAATCTGGTTACGTAGGCATTCACATGAGAACTCACACAGGCGCCCGACCTTATGTATGTCAGACTTGTGGTAAGGCATTCGCTGGTTCCAGTACCCTCAATATCCACCAGCTGACACATACCGGTGAAAGGCCCCACAGTTGCAACATTTGCGGAAAAGCTTTCAGTCGCCATGAATCACTTGTCATCCACACTCGTTTGCACACAGGAGAAAAACCACACGTTTGCAGTGTTTGTAACAGAGGCTTTACCTCCTCGGGTCTACTGTCTGGTCATATGAGAACACACACTGGAGAGAAGCCCCATTCTTGTGATTCTTGTGGGAAAAAGTAAGTTCACCCTATTTGAAATCTTCACAGAAATAGCACAGACGAGCAATTGAGCACCTATGTAAGCCTCTTCTTCCTTGGCTCATAATGGCAATGTATTTCAACAACATCCGCATAATTTACAGGGCGTTGAGTGTACGCCTGTCTGCACCGGGTCCACGTTGGTGATATTTACCCTTTTACTTTCAACAACATCAATATTGACCAGTCATCTGAAACTCCTTCAGTATGCCATTTTGTATATTTTTAAAGAATACGAAGCCAATAAAAGGTCATAAGCCCCAGAGAGTGAGGGCAGTACGATATCGGTATTTAATATGGTTACCAACAGAATTGGAAAGCATTCGCTGACAACCAGAGGGCAATTTAATTTAATATTGGCGTACATCCGGACTTCAATATGGTCCGACCTACTGGTTGTCAGCGATTGCTACCCAAATCTGTTGGTGACCACATTAAATATCGACATCGTACCGCCATCGCTCTCTGGGGATCGTTATTGATTAGTTTCCTGCTATTTATGTCAACCAAATGAAGAGTCTACTTCATTTCAAAAAACATGTTTGCTTTCATTATTTCAATAGCACTTGATACATTTCAACTCTGAGAAACTTCAGGAAAATGGCTTTCTTTTTTTGTTCTGTTGTCTGATAATCCTGAATGAGCTGATAAAAAATTTATACAAGTACAAAGTATGTTTTCAATCTGCAGTTCCTTAAATCTTACAAAGTACCAGGATTTGTGGCTATAGTAAAGTACTCGATAAAATTGCCACCGTGGCATATTTACTTTTAGAGAATAATTTTTTCACTTGATAATATTAATCTGGGAATGTTTTATGTTCTATACTTACCTATATTGAATATTTCATTTAAAAATCCAATTGTTGATTATGCATACTTTATATTGAATACTAAAATTAGTAGTATTTTATCCTTGCAAAGTTGAAACAATCTTTTTTTCCAATTTATAAATTAATTATTTTAACAAGAAAAATACAAATAAGTTTGATTTCAATTTGATTCGATGGCACTACATTACCAAGTGAACTGAGAAATGCCTATGTTCATTCTAAAAACATTTCTCTTTATTATTCTATCAAAAAATATTTTTATAAATTAGTATATTTTTTACAATGACAAAAGTCCTTTATAATTAATTGAATATGAAGATAAGGTGAAATATATTGAGCATTGAATTTGAAATAATAAAAGAGACTATGCTTTTCAATGGTTCTAGATAAGTCTGACAAATTAATTTCACTTTCCAGACATTATTTCCTAATTTGACACAGAATATGTCTTGTAGTATTTAAAGTTCCTGTTCTAGCATCATTCGGATTTTTTTCCAAACTGCAAAAAACCATGTCTCGAAAATACATGTTCTTTCCATGGATGTGACTTTGTACCCTATTCCAGAAAATTTTGTATAAGAAGAAGGTTGGGAAAATCTCTATAAGCCGCAAATTTCAGGTTGTGGTGTAGAATTTCAGTACAATTAGTCCAGTTTTCAAAAAAAAATCCTTAAATAGTACATCACTTTTTGTAATAGGCTACAATCCTCATGAATAAAAATTTGAGTACTCCATTCAACTAAATGATCATGATGAATCACTCATAATCCAAATATTTTTTTTAGATTTGCTAGTTCCAGTAGTCTAAAAGTACATATGCGGTCTCACACTGGAGATAAGCCTTATATTTGTAAAGTGTGCAATAGGGCTTTTTCCCAATCTGGACGCCTAACCCTACATTTGGCAACACATTCTCTTGAGGAAAAAGCAGGCATTTCAAAACTCGAGACTGTGCAAGTAGCAGAGTTGATGTGAGTAGAACCTAAGTATTTTTATGAACTAAAAAACTCTGGAATTAAGTCCAGTCTTACAGGCTCTGACAGACTTAATGTTTTTTCTGTATTGCCTGCGTTTTGTCCTTGTACAACAAACTTTAGTATTGACTGGAATGATATAAAATACAGCTTTGTTTGAGTTGTTACACTAGAGGTCGCTTCACCAAGTATATTTTTCTGTAACATTCAGATGGCAACTTGAAATGTATATCGAGTGGAGTCCTTCCAACTCATCCTGAATTAGTGCCTTTCTTCTTTAAAATTTTACCACTTCCACAATCATCACCATTTCTCTGTGTTTTAGTTTTACTCCAACAAAATAATGACTTACATTTCATTCAAGTTATCCAACTAAGAATTAAATGAAGTAATGATTTTCAAATACACTTGGGAGTAAATACTATTGACATTTTTTTGAATACTGGATCATATGATTTTTGCAGCATTAAACTTTTGTCAAGTTTAAATTTGATTCTCATCATCCAAATAATTAGTCCGTGATCCTAAGAGTTTCTCTGATATCTGAAAAATAATAAGAATTTTATTGCAGTGTGTACATACATAAATACATATTTAGATCATAGAGACAGAATGCAACGAGATGTGAATAATGGTACCTATTGTCAATCTTCAGTAATAGAACAAGGATTTCCTCGGATCCATTCTTAGGGCATTATTTTTTTGATTAATATTAAAGATCTGATAACATATCTCCATAAACTTACCAGAGCTCATAAAACAGCATATGAGGATGATGTTGATCAGGTAGAGAACTAGTAACCTACCACTAGAGAACTAGTGGTAATCTCCCTGATCTCCAGAATGAAAACTGTTTATGACAGAGTCATTCAGGCAAACAAAATTCATCTGGCTCTCGTTAACAGTAACACTAAACTTGTGGAACTCTCATATAGGGGGCCCTCTGTGATGATGATGATCTTCATTGTATTTCCATTATTTCATATATCTTATACTAACTACACTTATTGATAAGGCAGAAGTATTCAAGCGAAGTTTCATATTTCAATGCTGCCAAACTTTATAATCAGCTGCCCCCCTAATTTATAGATTTCAGTATATTTAACTTGAAAAAAATATTCTTTGTTTGAAGATGCTTGACAATGGTTCATGGTAAACTTCATGAAGAGCTGTAAATAACAATTATATTAGGCAAAAAAAATCCTGAAATGACAATAAAATAAAATACAAGCAATAACTGAAAATTGAAAAGAAATAAAAATTAAAATATTTCAAGACAAGGTACTTCATATCGTTTCGATTATTAGTATTCACGACCGTCTTTGATGATTGATGAAATTTCTTCTGAAACAAATGTTTTAATGATCTGGCTTTTCCTTAGTTCCTGATCTGTTATTCTCATTTTTTATTATTAATCATCAAGCCCTATATCTTTATTGTCTCAATATTTTGTGAATTTTATTAAAACAACAATAAAACTAAAATAAAAACAATAATAAAAATTTATTGGCGCTCCGGGGCGACTTCATTGATTCCAGTGGCGCATTTGCTTTTTCAGCTGCAGGAAAACCCGGAAAAACCTCTTATTTGTCTAATTGATTTATCATATTATATCGTTTTGTCAAAATCTGTTAGAAATGTGAATACATTCGATTTACAATTTTTTTTTTATTTAAATAAAACACTTGTTATGAATTTTTTGATAGATCTTTCAAATCTATACTTAACTAAAACTAAATTATTTTTTTGCATCTGGCGGTCTTTTGCTAATAAGAAAATCCCAGTATACAATCTTTTCGAACATTTCGAATAACTTTCATATAGTGTAGACTTTGGAATCTCTCTAAGTTGTTTTTGAAAAATCTCGATGACCACTGTTGGTCCTTGTCTACCAATCTATCCACTTTCCAGATGAAGATTATTCTTCCTACCAATTTACAGCCTCATCAGAATTCATTTAGAAAAACATGGTTTGCTGTTACATAAATCTTTCACAGAACTTTGTAGGGAAATCAGAACTTTTATATAACTATAATAAATTCAAGATGATATAATATCAGATATGAAAACAATGTCAAATTGACATTCTTTCAGGAATTTTATATAAAAAAATTGACCGTGAAATAATGATTTTGTCCATAATTTAGGAATTTGTATTATTCTTTACTAATACTGATTGGTATAAAACCATAGATACAAACATTACATTCAACTAAAATTTAATGATTTTTTTCAGAACTGCTGACAACCAGACAATCCAAGTGCAGGCAATAACTACAATTTAAAACCTTCCCAATGTCATAAGTTTTGTGACTTGTGTTGTAATTAAAAACTCAACTGTATTTGACTTTTATTCATATAAAAACAGTAATTTTGACCGGTGTTTGATCAGTTGTAGACCAGATGTTATAAAAATAAAAAAAAACTTATGCAATACAATAAATAATCACTTAACTACACATATTCATTATAAAAAATTCACACAAAACATATCTTAATGGTCAGTAGAAAATCAAAATTTTGTTAGTTACTTTTTGGCATCTTTAGATACAGTATATTCGGAGTTGCCCATTTTATTTTTCCACATCTTATTTGTTCTTCTGACTTGAGCTGCCAAATCTTCCACTTTGCTAACCCAGTCTTCTTCCTCTTCTTCTTCCTCTTCCTCAGACTCATTCTGGAAAAAACATTAGTTTGACATTCTTTGTTTCATTATATTGTTGAAAGCCTTTGCTGAAAAAGTTACTCAAACTTTACACCACATGTAATGAAATTATGATAGTTCTATTTGAATTTTGTAGAAAAACACATTTTATATTGAAAAATGTGTCCAGAATGAATGATTGTCAAAATTATGAAGTTTTGTGTAGGTTGCAACGAGTTTTACTTTGAAACAGTACAATTTACTAAAGATTTCAGGTGAAATTTTGAATACAGTCTGAAAATTGCATTTAGAAAAAATAACCATTTTCAATATTTTTGAAACTTCACTAAAATGTCAAAGAACATTAAATATCCCATTTGAAAAAATGTTTGAAGAAACCATACTCAAAGGCTATCTATATATTGTTACATATTATTGCATAGAAGAATGGGACATTCATCATGTTTCCCTGTCCCAGGTGTGTGTGAAGTATGTCAACAAGGAAAGCAGAAAAGGCTACCCTACAGAAGTATACCAGAGGAAAAAAAGGCAAAACGAATTCTAGAAGTAGTATCAAGTGAAGACCCTCCTACACATGACGGTAAGAGATATTATGTCAGCTTCATTGATCACTATTCACATTTTGCAATGTGCTATTTGTTGACCAGAAAAAGTGAGGTTATAGAAAAGTTTGAAGAATATTCTAATCTAGTCAAAGCCCAGTTTGGTACTCAAATTGAGATACTTTGATGTGATAATGGTGGTGAATACGTTTCTGCCAAATTCAAAAGTTTCTGTGTCAAAAGTGGAATAATATGCCAATACACTATTCCTAGAAACTCTGAACAGAATGGTATGGCAGAAAGGCTAAATCGTATTATCATGGAAAAAGCAAGATATCTAATTTTTTATTCTAATTTGAATAAAATGTTTTGGGGAGACACGGTCAGAACTGCAGTTTATTTAACAAATCGAACTGCAACAAGTGCTTTACCAAAGAATGTTACACCAGCGGAGATTTGGTTCAATCATAGACCAGACATGAATAAAATTCGAGTCTTTGGTTCAGTAGTACCTACCCATATACCTAAGCTCGATTCTCATAGCCAAAAACTCTGGTTGGCTATACTGACAAGGGATATAGGTTATGGGATAAGGAAAAAAGAAAGATAGTAACAGGAAGAAATGTTGTATTTGATGAAACAATGTAAGTCAGAATCAATTAAATTAATTAATGAAAATAATCAAAATGAAGAAACAAATCAGAAAAAGATAGCAAATGATGAAGATAAAAATAATGAAAATGAACCTGAAAAAACTAACAAAAATTCAGACAACAGAAGAAGTACTCAAATTAAAAAATTACTAAGATATCTTGAAGATTATGAAATTGATCAAGAGTTTAAGACAAACATGATGACAGCTTTATCAGCAGGAAGTTTGCTATAAGAGCTGCCACAAACCTTCACCGAAGCAATTAATGATGATGGATGGAAAGCAGCTATTCAAGATGAACTGGAGTTGCTACGAGATTCACAAACTTGGGAGTTGGTCCCACCTCCAGAAAACGTAGAGATTATCGACTCAAAGTGGGTGTTTCGTGAAAAAGTTGTTAACGGGAAAGTGGTGAAAAAAGCTCGTCTTGTTTCTCGCGGTTTTAAAAAGTATTCATTAGAAGAAGATGTATACGCTCCAGTAGCAAGAATGGTTACCATTAGGGTATTACTATCATTGTATATTGAGTATGATTTACATGTACTACAACTAGACGTAAGTACTGCTTTTTTG
>WOGN01000663.1:0-23010 GCA_015342105.1 Leptinotarsa texana
AACCAACTTGACAGAGTGGTCTAGAAAGAGTCTGTGGACTTGGAAGAGAAAATCTCGATATTTTATCCGTTTTTATTCCTCTTTTCGGATGATATTCGTCTCGCCAGGAACTGAACACTCCACGACAAATATCGTCTTGCTCTGGTGGTCGAGAAGGACTACATCAGGCTTATTAGACTGTATGAGCCTGAGGGTGAGGAACGAATAGTTACAATAAATTCGTCACTTCTCGTTCCCCACAACGGATTCAATGTCCCCTGGAGCGTAGGGTAACACCGGTGTCTCCTCAATACCGTAAGACTGTCGTAGATGGTAATATAGCACTCTTACGGCCGCGTTATGTCGATGGATATAGGCCGAGATCGCATATGCTGGACATGCTGATAGCAAGTGTATTAGGCCGCGAGGCGCACGGGACCCTAATGCACCCGTTTGAAGGAAAATAGTTTTTTAAGGCATAGGAAGGTTCTCTTTGCGACGACGCCTAATTGTTTGGACAATTGAGCTTCACAGACAGAAGGAACGAATTTGTTGTCAGTACATACAAGGAAATCATCAATGCGATAAGAATATTTTGGCTTTTTGCGGGGTTTAGGAATAGGGAGTTTTTTTGCCTCGGTCCACCTCTTTATGGTTGTTAGATCGTTGTTTAATTTTGTCAGCATATCAAATTTTTGAGAATGCGGCTAACGTAGCAGATTACAGTCTTCTATTAACTGCTACAAGTCAGTTGTAAAAAGAGTGGAAGCAAGTGTCGGTCGAACCCTGAGGTACGCCATTATTGACAAATCGAGTGTCTGAAGTGAATACCTACTGTTAGGTTAGGTGGTCATTTATGCCATTTGTAAGAATTAGATACATGGCGCCCTTATATTTTTATGTCCTAAAAACTAATATCTTTGTAGTACAATTAACCATTATAACAGCACACGAAAATAAAGCAGTTCAATAATAGTATAATCATCCATGTTTTTATTTCCAGGAAATCTCGATCCTATCGACATTCCAGTCGAACCGATCAACCAGCCTGAGGCCGAGCAACAGCAAAAGACCTCCTCCACCACGAAGAACTTCTTCAGGTCTCTGTTTTGCTGTCTTCGCCAGAAAAAGTCGAAAAACAAGCACCACGAGCAACCGCCCAATAAACCGGTAAGGGAAGACGGCAAGGAGTACTTGCTGGAACCTCTCGAAGAACCGTACTTGTACAGAAAGTGCATGGTCATTGATTTGGACGAGACCTTGGTCCATAGCAGTTTCAAGGTGAGTTGAATATTTTGAGTTACAGAGAAGATAGAGATATAACGAATGTTAAATGTTTTATGTCACTATTAAATCAACAGTTTGTTGTATCTGACCTTCGTATAATGAACACTAATATCCACTCTAACAGGTTATTTTCGAATCATTTGAAACTCCTTCATAACACTCCGGTGGAACTAGTAGCATGCAAGTCGTTTAAATTCAAATTGAATTTGTAGACATGCATAATTGAATCGTACCAAATATTTAGCAATTTTTTTTTCTCTCAATATATATGCAGAACATATTATATGATTGGAACTGGCTGAATAAATTTCCATGACTTGAAGATTTTAAAATTTTTTACTAACCATTTTATACATTGTCCTACATAATTCTGCAACACATGCATATCAACTGGAAGTTCAGCAATCAGTTGAATAATTCACTTTCAGAAAGCAGCTTTCAAAGAGAATTGATTTTCATTAAACAAATTACTGTCAACAGTTATAGAATAAAAATTATTGATTTCATTTGAGAAGATTCAAAGAAAACATTAAAAACCAAACTTCAGTTTCGGATAGGTTAAATTTACATTGGTCAAATGGGGAAAACTGTCTGCAAAACAATTAAAGAAGACAGAAGTATTTTTTTCAGTGAGTAGACCCATTCATCTTTTGCCAGAGAGGTGTGAGGTTAAAAATGGTATTTTTGGAATTCTTAGAAATCAATATGAATTCAAGAATTCGTTACATTTGCTCAATGACCACATGTAATTGAATGATCATTTCTCTTCAATGATAACATTGAAGAGATTTTAAGTAAGTAGGGGAACCAAGCTAGTTAGTTATATGTTATAAAAGGTCATTAATTACTCATTTCTGAAGTGGATCTGTTTTAGGCCATCTTTCGTTTTTACTCTATGTTCAACCTACCAAATATATGTAAAAATCGGATTCGAGAGACTCAATTTTTTGCCTTGAATTTGTCATTTGTGAATTTCTAATTATAAGGCAGTGAATTTTATGGTTCTATAGGAAGTTTCAGTCTTTTTTTCCAACTAATACTTTTTAAATATTACTGGAGTTTTTCCCAACACCAAACTGTTATTTCAACACCTCAACAAGTGTTTCGATCACCAAGTGATTATCCTCAAGAAGAAGATCAAACTGTTTGATCTTCCTCAGTTTGGTGTTGGGAAAAAACTTCAGTAATATTCATTACTACACCAAAGGTTCCACAAACAGTGCATTACTAATACTTTTTAGATAATGAAATATTTTAATTTCAAACTCATTTCAGATTCTTGGGATATGTCTATTATTAAAAAATGTATATTTCTACATATTATCAAATACTACTATTATTTATAAAATATGATTTAAATAGAGCACTAATCATAATGGTTTCTCTTCAGTGTGAATGAAAAAAATAATCATAATGTTTAAAATATTTTGAAACTTATAACCAGTTCATTAATAGTGTTAACTAGTGATATAAGGGAGAATACAGATTATGAATTGTGTCGCTCAGATTTTGAACAATGGAACAGTAGTAATCTTTAAATTAGATGTTAGTGAACAGACAGCATTTGATAATCAACCAGGTCACTTCGACTTTATGATTTGATTCCTAAATTGAGGCACAGAGAGTTTTCATGCCTTTACTTTAAAAATTTTTCATTATTTTCAGCACAGATCAATTAAAGTACAAGTACAATATAAGTTAGAATATTTATATTATATGTTCAGCACAACTAAAGTAAGAAAGGGTGTTTCACAAAGGTCAAAAATAGCTATTTACTTTTCTGGAACAATTTTCTATTGAATGATTCCTTTTTTGGTGTGCAGGCACCCTTCAACCTCATGGTTTTTTCCAAATTATGTTTTAAAAATAATTGTTTACAGCCTTATTCACAAAATATAAAAAGCATATCAACACCTTAATGTTTTTCCTCTTTGTCCTTCTTACATTCTAATTTTTTCTAATTACAGCCCATTAGCAACGCAGACTTCATCGTACCAGTCGAAATAGATGGTACGACACATCAAGTATACGTTCTAAAACGACCACATGTAGACGAATTCCTGAAACGTATGGGGGAGCTGTACGAATGCATACTGTTCACAGCCTCACTAGCAAAGTATGCTGATCCTGTGGCAGACCTGCTAGACAAGTGGGACGTGTTCAGAAAGAGGCTGTTTAGAGAGAGCTGCGTTTTTTACAGGGGTAATTACGTCAAGGATTTGAACAAGCTTGGCAGGGAGCTCGGGCAGATCGTTATCGTCGACAATTCTCCGGCTTCTTATATATTCCATCCAGATAATGCTGTGAGTAAATTTTTGTGGAAAATTTTTTTAAAGGACCCAGTGCCGTCAGATTTTCGTCACATTTCACTTCTTTTTATAACCTAATTTGAAGGCTTATTGACAAAAAGTATACCTACTATTGAAAATGACATAATTTTTTCCACAATACTCCCTTCATGTAGGATCGACATACAGATCTTGAAATGTCATTTATGTGTGTATTTGGTTACCTTATTGGTTTTCATTTTGTGGTGAAAACAAATTTTTATAAACCCAATATTAGACTCCAAAGAACCCAGAATTATTATTTTTCTTGGTAAATGAATACAGACGTACTAATTGGTGACAGGGAAGGAATAGGTGGTATAGTTTCCCAAAATATGTGATAAGTATTAGAGAACCTATTGTGATAGAACAAAAGTGGAAAATCAAAAAAAAAGAAAGAGAACAGGGGTAGTTATAGAAAATGTAAAATTTAAAATTGAGTAGGATTTTATCACAAATCTATATTCTGGTAACTAAGAAGACCAATAAACAATAAACCCTCACGCGTTGTAGCGGGAGGTTAAAGAGATTCACTCACTTTGTACCTCTAGTCAAATATTTAAATTCGAAAATCTTGTATAGAGAACAAAATGTCATACCAAAACCATCACCTTTTCACCCAAAAAATAAACTCAAATAAAAATAATAACAAACTTGCAATTTCTCAAATATTTTCGGAGTATTCAAAGGTTCCCACTTTTTATTATGTTCATACTTCCAATTGCTTTTCTTGTCTGTGTTTAACTGTTGCACTATCTTTCACTATTTTCTAAATCCCTGTAGTAGTCCTCTTCATCTTACTGACAATATATCATGATATATTGAAGTTAATTTATAATTTTGCCCCTCATCATACAGATAGTTACAACTCAAACTTGAACTTTTTTATGGTAATTACAAATTATTCATTTGTAGGTACCAGTAGCATCGTGGTTTGACGACGCCAATGATTCAGAGTTGCTGGACCTCATCCCATTCTTCGAGAAACTCGCCAACATGGACAATGTATATACAGTGCTGTGCAATTCGAACCACCCTTCCTACAATAACAGTGTGCCCCACATCAACGGGCCGACCAGTCACTCGCCGATCCTTCAAAACAATCACTCGCCTCCGAAGACGTAGCAAAAGTTGTTCTCTTTGAGTTGGTCCTTGTTATCACTATTATTTAATGCTGTCGATTTTATCCAGAGTGGAGGAAAAATTGTGAAGAGTTGGAACAATTCACAAAAACGATCGAAGAAGGGTCTTTGAAGTTGTAATGTTGCATCTTGTTTTTTGTTCAAATTGTGGAACAAAAACTTGTGAATGCTAAGATGGTGTTCGATACTCTAATCGCTTGCTTATGGATCAACTTTTCAACGTTTTTCTCCATTCCTCAGATTACCGCTGATTTGAGCTGTAATCTTTTTTATTTTTTGTAATCAAGTTATACTTGAAGACGCGAAATGTATTATTTTACATTGTAACAATCACTATTCTTAGGAGAATATACAGCTGGTAACGGCTTTATTGAAAGGACCCTTTATTCTACGAAGTTTTTACGTACCAACAAACTACTCATCCTCTGTCGTAAGTTGTAGAACAATGAGTCTGGCGGTTACTTTTCACCTGTCATTAACTGTACTGAAACGTTTGTTGTGGAAAGTTTTCGGAATAAAGTGCCCGAAAGTCTGAGATTCACCTCATCACTAGGTTATTATCACATTGTTAACAGGGTAATTAGGAAGCACTTAGGGTTGAGGGTGTGTACTTGTTTTTAGTAAGCTTATTTTATTGTCCTACAAATCGGTTGTCCTAAACCGACTCATCTTAAAGCTCTTCGGTGTATGTATAAGCTTTTGTTCTTTTTCAGCTTGTTGAGGCACTATTGGGTTTCGAACAAGAAAAGTTTCACATTTGATATTAAGACACCTAATTGACAAGTTGAAATCAAGAGAGAATAGAAAACACCTGAAGTTCGTTACTAATTGCTAAGGTCGACTGAATTATTTGACCAGTATTCAAACTACACTATCATGAAATGAAAACTTGTTTAGCTGACCCAAACTACTAGATTTTAGCACATGCTCTATATGGCTCAGAGAAGCAGCCTCAAAGCAGAGCCTTGAGGTACCTTGTTCCTTTAGAGTAAGTTGGATCAACTTGCTTTTTCAGTATGGTGAACCATCACCTGCTTCTTTGAATTTTTCTTTCTGCCCTTAGCAAGTATTTCATTTCTGGACATCATTCAGGAGGACTTTCCTATACAAACGTTCAACACTGCTATGATATAGTACCACTTGTATGTAAAGATAAAAGGCCTTTATGTTGTAAAAATGCTGGTCATATGGTTTTTATATGAGTATTTTCAAGGCGACCCCTTTTTTGGGAACTAATGCCGGATTGAGCATCTCACGTCGCCTCACTAACATATCAATTCTGAAACAATTTTGATATTCTATTGAGCGCATAAGAATCAATTTCAATCGAAAAAGATAGTCGGTTCAAATTTTTCTACTTGCGTGAAATTAGATTTGTACACAAATTAGATGGAATAGGAACACAGTTTATTGTTTTTGTTTGAAATCACCAGTTACTTCGACGGTCAAGGCGGCTGCTTTGGATTTTATTGAATTTGTGATTTTGACAATAGAAATTTGAAAAAATTTGTTTTTGGAGCAGCTTGCTTGGCCTCTGAAGAGTATTTGAAGTGTGTCATTTGAACTATTAATGTTTCTTGCTGGAAAGAAGTTAACAAAATAAACTAATGAAATTATGTATTGTACATAAATATTATATTATATTAACTATGTATAACATACAGCTGTAAATACACAGAATTTATTTATACATATGTTTTTCTTTGGTTTCATTCACCTTTCCAATCAAAAAAGGAATGACATCATCTAAAACAAAAAGCAGAATGCAGTCCATAAAATGTAGCATATCAACCAGTCGATTAATAAAGCACATTTAAGCTTTCCATTTTTTTTGTGAAAGCAGTCATTAAGCTACATTAATTTCAGAATCAAACTTAAATAAAGGCTACTTGCAGCATGCGAGCATAAAATGAAATGTGGAAGTAATTGGCTGTTTCAGCAGCGTTAGGCATACAAAACCACTAAAATTAACAAAAATTCCATAACATTTTCAGCAATGTATTTATTGAGGTCAGTTGTTTCAACTATTTGAGGCTTATTGGCAATCTTTTTATGAGAGAAATGAAACTTTGTTGGGTTAAGAGTGGACATTGAATACGCTTCTTCTAATAATGAATTCGTAAACTTTTTTTGTAGGTAGTTTTGTTATTAAAACTTGAATAAAGCTTGAATCTTGAGGATTATTCAACAGCTATCAAAGATTTCGTTTTGAGGATAGATTGCGCTACTTTTAAACCGCAACTATACTAGATGAAGAGAATAATATAATTATTAAGGCAGTTGATCGTGTTTACACACTTTTAAATAACTATGTGCTTAGTATTTGGGAATATATATACTAAATGTAGCAATAATAACAGTAACAAATATAAAATTTGAGGGAATGACTTTTTAATACCAATAGATGGCGTTACTTTCAAACTACTATTATATGTGCAGTGCTCAAGTTCATAAATGTGAATAACAGTGTGTATTAGGGAAAAGGGTAAGAGAGTTGGACTCCATCCCGATTGAAATCAAGTCAAGGAACAGGTTTGGACAGTTTATCTTCTTTCATCAGTTGAAAAATCTTTTCAACCATTATATAGTCAAGTATGTTGCAGAGATAAATTTTTCTTCAACTTCTGTAGATCGTATTAGGAATTCAATCTTGTTTATGTTAGATAAATTTGCGGGAGGCCCACCCACCCTCATTGCCATCTAAAGTGTAATACATCATATAATCTCAAGATGAGCTGAAATCTGGAATTTGTAAATGGCGCCATCTACTAGATATTTCAAGAACTAAAAATTTGATACTAATAACTTGAGGAATTTTCTTTTTTTTGGGCTAATCTGATATATGGGACAAATTTTAAACTTCTGCTCATTCAAATAATCAGAATTTATTATCAAATTTCTATATAGAAGACACCGCAGAATTGCAGTATTAAATCTTTATTTTGTGATATAGTCCGGGTTTGTTTAACATGGTCTGCAGCTTTTTATACCTAACTGTGTACAACTGCAGTTTGTATATGGTTAGTCCAACAGACAGATGTTGAGACGTTGCTGAACTGAGCTTGATTTATCTTATAATCTCAAATTGAGCTTTTGATTAGGACTTATAAGTGGCGCTACCTACTGGATTTTCTATTGAAAACCGTTAGTGTTGGTTATATATACCATATGAATCTTCAGGAAGTACCATACCTGATTCCGTCAATAATGAAATTCGAAACTGAAAACTATGTATCAAGATAATACAAACCCTATAATTTTCATTTAAAAATAGGATGCAGTGTCAGAAATGATGTAACTTTATCTGAACTATGGTATAGAAACAACAAAATTGGCCTGTGGTTAAATTTTTCAAAATCAATTCTATTTTCAGTAAATAGCGTTTCTAAAAAATAATAAATGAAATAAAATTTTAAGTACGCACAGTATATTACATAAATTACAGATCTGGCAGTAAGAATATAAAGTATCTCTATATCACAAATTAGAGGGGGAACTAAATAAATTACACTTTCGGCCTAATTTTTTCGTATATAACTTGTTGTCCCCTATTTTTTGTCAGTATTTTTTTTGTAAAATGGAAGTTTTCTAAAGCAAACTCATAAAATTCGTTTTCCATTTGCCAGACAGTGCTCTCTTTCACTTTTTGCACAGTTTTCTCTGATGGTAAATCCTTCTGCACAGTTCGACGCAGATGGGATTTGTTGCTGCTCTGATAATACTCGGTTGCTCCCTTGAAGATTCTCGGTAGGGACTGTTCGAGAACTTGGACAAAATCGTCTAGTTCCTCTGTGACCCCAACGAGGAAATAGCTATTTGCGAGATTCTTCTTGGCTTCATTCAGGGCCCACCTATTGCCAGGTTTCCTGTCAGAGAAATAAATATCACAAATGAAAAACATGTTCAAAAGACTAATGTTTTATTGATCCCAAACTTTTTTATTACTACGAAAACCAATTACAGACCAATTTATTCCCTGCCGATAATTTCAGGATTGTTTCATATAAATGTGTCATTAAGAGTACTGCATCAGCTGCGGCAACATGGGTGTGTGAGGGCTACATCTCTCACTGACATAATTTACAACTTTTCCAACCAGATGACGAATATTCTTCGATATACTACATGAACATCTGACAAGTTTTCAGCAAGGACAGAAAGTACCCTACTCATGCATGATGGTGCATCTAACGTTCACCATGCTTCATAACTCGATTACAGTGGACCAAAGTAACTTATACATTGTTTCATATGAAAATGATGGATATATGCCACAAATGCTACACTGCTACAAATATATTTCTCATTCAAATATTACTCCACTCTAGTTTTTCCACAATGTATTTCCATCAAAGGTGAAACAATGAATTAGACCTTGTTGAAAAACAATTTTCCTTATGCAAATGGAGGCAGAGGGTTCTTATATTTTGTCTTTTTCAGCACTTTTCATAATATAAAATTATAAAAAATCTCCATTCAGGATCTTCTAGGAATAGTTAGTTCTAGGAAGAAGTTAATGAATTTTTTCAAGACAAATATGAATAGGAGGAGTGATGCACCACCTTTTCTATTGAGAAATAACGTAAAAAATCCATTCCAGTAATACTCTGAAGAAATTATTTTCTTTCTAAATAAGTCATAGGGAGGTTGTTGTTTTTATACTCATGCAATATATAGCTTCCAATAATTTAAAATGGAATCAAGGAAAATACTTCGAATATTAAAATAATTTTTATGAAGGTAAAAACTTCTCTCCCATTTTATTTTTCAAAGAATATTATGCATCAAAATTTCATACCAAATATTGTTGAAATAGTGTCTTATGTTCATATAAATCTTGACTAGCTGTCTCTGTTCCTCTGTTGCATTATCTGTAGCTAAAATTACCATTATACAGCCCTATTTTTTTCTGATGTCCTCTCAATAGGACAGTATTCAGTGAGTTATTTTCAAAGATTCTCTTCACAAAATTTGTCGCAGATATATTTTCCCAGTACACTTAATGCTTCTTATTTTTTCCATTTCCATATCTGTTTCTCTACCATTCAAAGTGGCATTTTTACTTGAAAAAAAATTCTTTGAATTACCATGTTTTTCCTAGTTTTCTCTATTTGAAGAATGTATTTCTTGAAAGTTCTGTCTTGTCTGCCTCTCCGGAAAAACTTTTTTCAACAATATATTTCGATCGAATAGAGATGATGACTTAAAATTTCAATCATTATAGCATCAAATTAGATACCCCTGGGATCATTTTTTTGAACAAAGTCGATATTGAAAATGAACCTATTATATTTATTGTCTATTGAATTCAATGAAGAGAACTGTTCTTACCAACAATTTGCAGAGTGTCCACAGAAAAACGGTATTTGGAGCCACATATTATTGGGATCGCAATCAGGTAGGTCCTGGGCTACACATTCATCGAAAGTCTGTGAATTCAGAGGATTAGTTTTATAACAGTACAACTTCAAAAAAGTGGTACATACAACAGTATTTCCGTGTTTCTTTCTAACCAAATATGGCCTAAAATTATCGCCGTATCTCACAAAATAGTAATAAGACACAAAACGTTCCAACGGCTTACGTATCAAGTTTATAAAAAGAGGTTTTGGAGCACCAAACCTGAAGAAAAGTAAAATTTTCAAGTCGGAATTATTTATACAGTGTGGACGTGAATAGTCTTCCCTCCTAACTTTTGAACAGGACTAGATATAATGGTTGCACATAAATTATATGAAAAGGCTTTTAGGACTTTTTATTTAAAAAAATGTGACGTCATTCACCTCTGAGATAACCTTTTTCAAATAGAAAAAAGGGATTTGTGACAGCTTGTTTGATTTGTTTACTGGCCAAACTTCGATGCTGTGGATTGTCGGATCATTTTTGTGTGTGGCTCTTCAGCTTCCTGAAAGAACGTTCCCTGCAAGTAACCGTCCAAGGATATCTCTCGAATACTTTTACCATCAATGCCGGTGTTCCCCAGGGATCTACATTGTATTCAATCATTTCTTTATTGTATATCAACGACTTATTGGAAAAACCAAGAATCCAATATATTGTTTCATTGACTACAGCACACTTGTCTTGTCATTCCATTTGGATTCCAGAAAATCGGGTGAGGATACACATCTTCACCGGCAGCAGGAGGTTGCATATCTTAATGAGGATCTAGAAGTCATTTCGAATTGGGGTGAAAGAAACCAGGTTCAATTCAATTCAACAAAAACCCAGACATCAGTTTTCTCCAAAAAGATGAATGTCTCCTAACCGGATATAATAATGTCAGGTCATACAATTTCACTTTCTGCTTCGATTAGTTTGTTAGGGGTTAAAATGGACACCAATATTTCTTGGCACAATCACGACGCTGAAATTGCAAAGGCTACTTCTCAAAAGCTTGGAACACTGTTCTGAACCAGAAAACAGTACACTCCTTAGTAACTTTTGATGCTTTATGAAGCTCAGATCAGACCTTCTTTGAATGACTGTTCTCATGTACTAAGCTCTGCCCCTAAGCGTATCCTGAAGCTACTGGATTCCATCCAGAAAAGAGCCATCCGCCTGATTAGAGACGGGAACTTGCGACCTTGATAGTCTGGAACATCGAAGAAAGGTTGGAGATTTGTCTCTTTTCTATAGATACTTTCATGGGATGTGTTCAAGTAACTTTCCTCATTTGATTCCACCAATAGCGGTAAATATGAATATGCGAAGGACTGTGGCTGCTCATCGTTTTGAGATTCAACTCGGTACATCTCAAACTTCACTGTCTAAGAATTCTTCCATTTGAAACCCTGCGATTCTAATCCAATGTGAATCAATACTTTTGCACAGGCACCGTTCTTAGAGCGCCTTAAGGATTTTCCAGTACCTATTGCTTGTTTTATCCTTGAAAAAATTGTCCAACTTTTGATACTTTGGTGTATTCATAAGTAAAGGGAGGAACTTTTTTCATGTCCGCACTATATAATTTAAAGCTAACTCTGTAAAATATAAATGATTCTAGGAAAAATTCATAGTCATATATCTTACTTTGAGAAATCCAGAAATGCAAAGTGCCCATGATACAACGCTGGTTTCATACTATTCCACTTCGTAACATTCTGCACAAACTTTAGCTGATTATCTAGAGTTAGCGTATGACTGTTTGCCGTAATATTTACATGCAGAACATGGAAGCGGTTTTTCTTGCAAAAATCATATGCTACTCCTATAAAACTAGTAGATCCAGTCTTTGGTACACGATTGTATAAAATTACTAAGTCGTCTTCCTCTACGAGATTTTCTCGAGAATATAAATAGTTTGATTTATATGTGTCTTGATGTTTTTCTGAAAGTTTAGGAAATTGTGACCTATAGTCAAATCAAAGGGATTAATTATTAATTGAAATCCCTCACCTAATTCAGCTAGTTTCTCATGAAGTCTAGCTAATTGAACTTGATATAAAATAGCTGCAGACCCGAACAATAACACAATTAATAAAATATAACTCAATCTGGAGTTTTTCAACATTATCTTCAAATAAACCAAATTACGTCCAACTGTTGATCATTTTCCGTTTAGTTTTAAAAACATTCACAGGTAGTCCTCAACACATCGACATTCATTTTATTACCTAGTTGATCTTTTTTTTTAGTAAAAAACAGATTTGTTATGATATGTGACATTTACACTAATAACATTCTTCTTCCTTTTCATTCAATGTCTTCAGCTACCAGGGCTATCCAGCCAGGAGTTCCAGAAACATGTTGCTACTACAGGTGCAGCCTATACTTAGTGGATCTGAGTCGAACCTAAACCCCGCCTAGGTTTGCGATGTACCATTTGACATTTCTCCTTCTCCTTCCAATATCTCATGAGAATTAGAACATTCTAATCGAGAGGAACATTCTAATCAAGATAATAAAATGGCAATTTGAACTGAAATTGTGTACAAATTACATTTATTATCTCAACATATCATTTGATATATTGTTTAATGAATTCGACGAATAAATGAGCGTTTGCTCTATTCTTACAAAGATATGCGTTGAAATCTCCTCAAAGTGTGACAACCCCTGAAATCTTCAACAAAATATGTGTGTGTGTAGGTCCTGGTGTTTAGTTCAATTTAGTTTCTAGAGCCTATCGTTATTATTAACATTTAATAATTAGCTGTGATCGAAGAACTAGAAAATGTTATTAGATGAAAAACTTTTCTTGTTTTTTCGACTTCCACCTGCATTATTCAGAATATAATAGGTTGGATGCCTGTTGTCTAATACTACGCATACGCAGTATTTTGTGTCTAATTTGTTACTTGAGAAGGATTTCGAGTATAATTTTCAATTGCTTTCTTGGTTTCGCAAAGCAACTTATATATTTTTGTAAAAAGTATTAATAAATTACCGGAAAACGAATATTTGTAACTACTTTCATATCTATATCATATCGTATCTAGATGTCGCTAATTTCTCACCTTCTTCATTTTTTGGTTTGTACATGGCCAACTTCGTGCAAAACAGAAAGAAAATAGAAATATAATCTCATGGCTTCGAACAAATATAATAAATAGCAACAGTTTGTTTCGACAAAAGAGATCAATCAATACTAACAAATATAATATTAAATCAATAAAATCGATGACTCTTGAGAAAATTCAAACAAAATACAAGGGACTGCAACTATTTGTGTTTACTACATGTAGTTCCAAAAATAACTAAAAGAAAATACAATCTCGGAATATAGGTTTCTGTTCGAATTGATTAATGTAACAGTTGAACAAATTCCCGATCTCCCTCCTAATTTTCAAATGAAATGATTAATATTATTTTACCATTACAGTGTGTTATTTTATATTTTTCTTACGACTTAGATAGGGAATAAAGGATAAAGGAGTGTTTTCGGTAACTCATGAAAATAAAAATACAACATTACTAAAAATATGTCATAATAAACAATATAAGAGAATTACTAAATGAAGTTTCTTACAGTCTAAATATTTTTGGTCATGAAAAAAGTTAAATTACATAAATATATACAGGAGGCCACATGAGAATCAATTTTCACAATATATACATATCACTCTTCTTACCACACAGGATAATGTGAAATGAACATGCAAAATCCGCTTGCTAAAAAAACTGATTTAAATAAACAATGTATCTGGAAGAAATATTCTGTATACACAGTTACGCCATTTCAATAAGGTATTCTATTTTTTCAAGAGGCACCTACTATATGTAGGTGATTGTAGATTGGAGAAAAATTCAATAAATATATTCTTGACGATCTTAACGACGCTAAAGAGAATATATTCAATATTACATATTGAAAATTGAAACAGTTGTTTCAAAGTGATTGAAGACGATTATAAAAAATCAGTCAGGAAAAGATGCAAATTTTTATAAATTTGAACGACCTTATTTATACTTGTTTATATCAAGTAATTCACTGTATCCTATCTACAATCTCGGTGTTCCCAGTATATATCAACATATGCTCAAAAATATCTAAAATGAATGTGCGTTTAAGAAATAATGGAAGTTACCCATCCAATACTATCATACATACATATTTTTTTTCAAATCAAGTCTCAAACATTCATTACCCTGAATATATAATGACACAGCACTTGTCACAGTTCCATTGCAGACTGATATGTAAATCTGTTCGAAAAAAACTCCCCAAAATAATATAAACATCACTATTGTGCAGTTTGGATTGGCAGCATCGTAGTGCTTTATTAACTGTTAAATATTCACACATTCTTGCTTATTCTGGAGTTTCCTGGCCTGACATCTTTGAACAGAAGGAATGGCGAACAATATAACTCCACTGAGGAAGATAGCTGCCCCACCTAGTAAAAAGGCTGGCTTGTAAGAACCTGTGTAGTCGAACAAGGCACCTGAAAATAAACCCTATGTTACTCCGAGAAAAATACATAGATAAGTGGGCAATTGTCAAAATAAATTAATTTTACGTGTCTAGGACATTACCATGGATTCTCATCAACTTATATATAATTATGAATAATCTGACCCATTACTTGATGAAAATTACACTTTCCATGAAAGTAATTATATACTTTTCGAACTAAAAATTTTCAGCCACTGCTAGAATTCGGTCGGACACATGAGTCCGATCAGTCAAAATCTACCAGGTCACGTAGTTCAACCACAAGTACATTGGAAGAGTTAGGTAACAGGCAATTAGAAATCTTGGCTATCTGCGGTACATAGGTACATAAAATAAAACATTTCAAAATTCCTAGATGGTATAAATTTATAGTTATATTGTTGAAATCCAACTACAAATTTTCATCAATGGTAGTGGAAAAGGATATGCTGTAAATTCATATTTTCAAACGAAAGACTATAATGATCATATTACAATGTCTTTGGTAATCGCGAAGCCAAGAGTATCTTCCTTGAAACCCATGGCAGTACCCAGACTTATCGGAAATGGTCGAAGCCAAAAAATAGTAAAAAAAATTATGCTAATAAATTATAAGAAACATTTTGTTAGAGCCACAGTCGTCATTTTTGAGCTCCTGAGGGTCCCTAGAGCTGATTTCACTCCTAATTATGATTTTAACATTATTTTTGTTCAATATAGTTAGAAAAGTTATTGTTCTATGTATTACATAAAATGTAATAATTGTGTCATTTCCGTGTCTGCTGTATTAGTACTGAAGACCGAATTAATGTGCTTACATTCCTGATCTTTACAACATGTATGTAGCAATCTGATAGGCCACATAGTGATTAATAAATTATCATTGCTGTCATATGTTTTAGATTGTTTTTTACCGTATTGTAATAAAAGATAAATTCAAAAATTGATAAGCCTCATATTTCATCTTTTATCGATATTATTTCATCTATTTTAATAATCAACCACATACATCCTAAATGTATTTTAGATAAGTTATTATAGTTTATGAAAACAGTATGATGAAATTGTGATCGAAACTTTTCAGTTGTAAGCAGTATTTGAGGAAAACAAGTTTGTATTCAAACAACACTTTCATGCAATATTTTCACTGAAAATTGTATAATGAAACACGTGGCGGTTTTGTTAAATACTAAATGAAAATCTCGTAACCAAGTATTACTTGAATATGTTTCGCACTCTTCGTCAAGTATGGACTATGGACTAATTCGATCACATATCTAAAGTTTTGTTATACTGAAAACATTTACTGCCAGTTTAGCAACATTGGTTTCTTATCAGTAAGAAGAATTTAATGACTCGAAATTTTCATTGTAGTCAATGATTTTTAAATACATGTTATCAGTTATAAATATTATTATATGATAAAATGCGAATATATATTAATATATATAATGATATATTAATATCAAATATAGAGAAACTAAAACGCTATATAGCCTTGTATACAGATGTCATAAAATATGAAAAAAGAAGAAGAAAGTGAAACCTCCAACACTGTTCGCGCGTAGGGGCGTTGTCACAGAATATCGGAACTGTGGCGTTGTTGTTAGTCGTTAAATTTGACATAAAACCACATAAAACGTTGTCACAGTAGAAAGCTTATAAATAAATACTGTGACGTTGTGACGACGCCATCTCGAAAGGAAGTGTTTGTATGTTAACGTACGCAAAAAGCTGCGACCTACGTACAGTTTGTTTGTTGAGTAAAGTAACCTCAAATCAGCCAGTACGCATTAGAATAAATTTTCTTATTGTAAAATTAGAAAATAAGCGAATAATTCAACAAAACCGACGGTCATGATTTAAGAGGCTCACATACGCCTAATCGAATCTATTCAGAAGTATATTTTACGAATGTGTAAGTATTCAACCTGAAGTATATATTTATCACAAGAAAACAGCATTGCATCCAAAATGCCCTATATGTCGGATCCTACCATAGTGCCACGCGTTCAGAAGTATCTCGAATCAAATGTAGATAAAACCTACGTTGATATAAATGTTATGGCAGACGATCTGCAACGACAGTACAGAGAATATTCCAAACGTAAGCGGAGCGTTTTTCGAGCCGCAGTCAACAAGGCGTATTCGATAGTTTTACAAAGCTATGGTTTGGACGAAGAAAACTCTGATGGTGTACAAAGTGACGACAGCAGCATCGATCCTGGAGACCACAAGCAGGACCAGCTAAATAACTCCATGAACAACCAGATGGTGTCGCTGTACAGAAAACTGCCCACGAAAATGATGGATGAGAACGAACTGATCGATATAAGCAGTGATGAGGATGAAGGTCCCCCTGCGGTTCGCAAGGAGTTCAAACAACAGCAGCCAATACCTCCTACTCAACCTACTCCTACACAACCTACACCGGTGAACAAAAACGGTACACAACAGTCAGTCGATCCAAATCGAGATGGCGATAGAGGCAAGAAGCGCAAACTTGACTACGCTACAGTTGTTAAGTATTCCCAAACCAAAAAAAAGAAACAGGTCGTTAGTCCTCAGGAGCTGGGAAATAAGTTCAAAGATATCGGAGGGATGGATAAAACTTTGGAGGAAGTGTGCAAATTATTACTCCACATTACCCATCCAGAGATTTACAATACTATTGGCATTACACCTCCAAGGGGGTTTTTGTTGCATGGTCCTCCTGGTTGTGGTAAAACTTTATTAGCAAATGCCATAGCAGGAGAATTGAATGTACCACTGATGAAGGTAGCAGCTCCAGAGCTGGTGGCTGGAGTTTCAGGTAAATACATTATTTTATAATGAACACTCTTTTTCTCCTACAGCCTTCACCTTTGGAGATTCTGTTCAATAATATCTACAACAATGCTGCATTTTGTATGATATTTTTATATATAGGGTTAATTATATCTCCGAACATTTTAAGCTTGTCTTTTTGAAATATTGCATATCCTAAATTTATATCCTAAAGTATCTTATGCTGTATATATTTGTGTGCTGCAGATTGTTACTAATTTTCTGTGAAATGTTTACATTGTAATGGGGTTTATTCTGTACAAAGAAACATTGAAATAACTTTACTGGTTTTGAGAATTAGTTTCAAAAGTTGAAGAAAACATCAATTTTCTCATTGGAAAGACAAGATTTTTTCGAAATCAGATGTATCTTGATCTCAAAAACAAAATATATGATTTCCCATACAAGACAGAAGTTGATTAAACTCGATGATACATATATTACTTGGAACTCAACCAAGTTTGTGGACATTACTTTGCAAGATGATCTTAATTGGCATGAACATATCGCTAGTGCAATCGAAAGAATTAACCAAAGAATATAACAAATTCAATGTAAGAGGAATGACGCCTATTCTGAGAAATTTCTATTTTGCCAAAAACCAGTCTGAACTTTTTTATGGTATTCTGTTGTGGGGAAATAATCTCTCTCTACACAAAGTATATTTTTGGTACAGAAAAACCACTCAGATCTATTAAGAATATTTCACCAAGACTTTCTTGTAGAGCTAAATATGTTATCTTTGTCCTGGCTGTACATGATAAAAGTTGCCTGTTAAATTAAAATCAAAAGCAGTCTGCCCAGACACTCGGATGTACAGGAATGTCAAATGACATATAATCATTCCATCTATCCAAGCCGAAATAACCTCCAAATAAAGTCAAATCCTCCACTTTTTCTATTGGTATGAGAATCTATAACAAATAACCTGTTTTAGGAATAAACCCACAGAATTCAAATTCTGAAACATCACGGAAAGATTTTTCTTCAGACATTTTGATACTTAAAATTTGTATTTAAATTATGTTATGTATATTATTTATTATCTATAACTTTTATTTTGTGTAGTGACAACTTCTATACATGAAAGAGTCTTTGTATGAATAAGTAAATTTGATTTAATATGAGAAAAATAATTTTCACAACTTTTAGGGGAGAGCGAAGAACGTATTCGTGAATTGTTCCAACAATCAGCTCTACTAGCACCTTGCGTTTTATTCATTGATGAAATTGATGCCATCACTCCAAACAGACAAAATGCTCAGAAAGACATGGAAAAAAGGATAGTGGCACAGTTATTGAGCTGTCTAGACGGTAAGAAACCAATTTTCAACTCCTCAAGCTTCTCAATATTAATTATTTACAGATCTCAACAAAGAACAGTATGGGTCAAGGGTCCTGGTAATAGGAGCTACAAACCGCCCTGACTCCATCGATCCAGCTCTAAGAAGAGCTGGTCGTTTTGACAGAGAAATATCTCTTGGCATACCCAATAAGGAAAGCCGCTCCCAAATCCTCAAGGTTTTAACAAGAAAACTCAAGCTTTCAGAAAATTTTGACTTTGACAGACTCGCCAGCCTTACACCCGGCTACGTGGGGGCCGACCTGCTGTCACTAGCCAGAGAAGCTGCTATGACAGCGGTGAATAGACTAATCAGAGAGATCAAAGAAAACCATAAGACAACTGTAGAGACACCAGTGGCTGAAAAAGAAAAGGAAAAAGATTCTCCTGAGATAATAGTTGAAGACGATGTTCCTATTGTTGAAGATGATGTCCCTATCGTTGAAGATGTAACTTTGGTAGAGCCCACATCTGAGGCCATTCCCGAATCCACATCTGATGCAAGCACAGTCGAAGTTGCCCCCGTAAAAGTTCCCCCTGAACCCGTAGCCAGTCCTGTAGTTGTGATTGATGATGATTGTTTCTCCAAAGCATCCAAATCGGCAGATGTAGAACCTAAACAAATGACCGACGAACTACCAAAGAAGTTGAGTCCATTGGAAGAAGTGCTGATTTGGCTTCACGATCAGTTGCCGCTCTCTCAGCAGGAATTGGCAGGATTGTGCATCACCCTGGCTGACTTCGAAGCTGCCTTGAAGTGTGTTCAGCCTTCGGCCAAGAGGGAAGGTTTTGCTACTGTTCCAGACACAACGTGGGACGATATTGGGTCTCTAACGAATATCAGAGAGGAGCTTCAGCTGTCCATCGTGGTGAGTTGAAAACATATACCAATTAAGCTATCTTTCACAGGTAGGTAATCATATTTTGTTTTTTTTTATTTTGCTATAAAAATTCTATTGAAAATGGAAAAACTAGATACAATTCAATTACAATATTTTTACAAATTTTTAATTTTTGGGTAAGTATACTAATAGATAATTATTCATTTTATGAATTGTTAAATTCATTCTGTATATTATTATTCATACATATAAAAAAATCTTTTACTGTCCAAACAGGAACAAAATCCATTTGCAGGATGTCTTATACAAAAATCGGTGAACAATACTAATAATAATAGAAAAATTATTAAACAACTTCAAATCAACAAATGTACTTGTAACCAAGTAAAAAACTCCAAGTTTCATAGTATTACTTGTAGAGTTATCAAATAATTGCTTATTGTATATATTCTCTATATTTTTATTAAATAATTATTTGAAATAGACACAATATATAAACATGAGATTGTAAACAAGTAACTATAGTAGATCAAAGGGTAACAAAAAATTGTTTGACATTATTCAAGAAGTGTGGTTCTCCGGGCTGGATCTCATTGTGATAAACAAAATAATAATTATTTTTACGTGCTTCATGACTTTTCATCCAAATTTATAATGATTATTATATATTCAAACAGGCACCAGTCCGACACGCAGAACAATTCGAGAAGCTCGGCATCAATATACCCACTGGAGTCCTGTTGTTCGGCCCCCCAGGTTGCGGCAAGACCCTGCTCGCTAAAGCTATTGCCAACGAGGCTGGCATCAACTTTATAAGTGTCAAGGGCCCTGAACTGCTTAACATGTACGTGGGCGAGAGCGAGAGGGCCGTAAGGGTGTGTTTCGAAAGGGCACGTAACTCCTCACCCTGCGTCATTTTCTTTGACGAGCTCGATGCTCTCTGTCCCAAAAGGAGCGCCAACGATTCCAGCTCGACAAGTCGAGTGGTGAACCAGCTGCTGACGGAAATGGACGGGGTAGTAGGGCGCAAGGGGGTGTTCTTGCTGGCGGCAACCAACAGACCAGACATGATTGATCCCGCAGTGCTGAGACCAGGCCGGTTGGACAAGATTTTGTATGTCGGGCTGCCTCTCGCTTCTGACCGCACAGATATCCTACGAGCTATCACCAAGAATGGTACTTGCCCCAAACTGTCTCCAGAAGTGTCTTTGGAAGCTATCGCAGAGTCTGGAGAGTGTGAAGGTAAGTTGTAACCCTTATCTAGTCTCAGGACAGCTTTAATGAGTGACTTCTCATCATAGGTTTTACGGGGGCGGATTTGGCGGCCCTGGTGCGAGAATCAGGCGTAATGGCATTGAAAGACTTGCTGTGCGGGGCTAATTTGTCACAAGACGTGGTAGTGACTTCGGAACATTTCAAAAGGGCGTTCGGCAAGATAAGGGGGTCAGTCAGCGAGAAGGATCGCCAGTACTATGAGAAACTGAGGAAGATGTACTCGTCAGACAGAAAAGATAGCCAAGTCGAAGAGATGGAGTTGTCTTGAATTAGAGTTAATTTTTTATTTCTCATTGAATGATGTTTATCAATAATTGTTAGATAACGAAGTAATTTTTTCAATGAGTGATTTGTTTAATGTTCAATAAGTGCTGTTCATAAAACAAAATGAACTATTTTTTTGAAATATAAAGTATTTTGTTTGATTTCTTGAGTTGAAATGATCTTGGATGGATAAATAGAGAATGAACTAGTGCAGTAGTTGAAATGATGAAAATAGATGAAATTCAAAGAAAATTAGAACAATTGCCACCAATAGAATTAAATTATCAAACCCAAGTTGCTAAAATGTTTTACAATTTTATTTAATCACTACTCAAAAACACCTCGCTTCTAACGCTGAATGTTGGCACTAACTTATTATGTAGGTGAACACTGATTTTCAAAAACAAGCCAGCCAAATTCCATGGTACATCGTTACAAACGCTTTTGGTAATGCAAAAAAAGAATTAATTGATAATGCGGCAAAAAAACTATTATAAAAATTAATCAAAGTTGACCCAAGGCACGGGGGTATGCAATGGGTCGAATTTCATGTTGTAGGGAATATAGAAACCTACAATTTTTGTAAGGATCATTTTGCGTATCTCCCAAAATTTATCAGAAGAAATTGGTAAACCAGTTTTTTCGTTTTTTCTCGTTAGTTTTCCGTGATATTTGGTAGAAACTTACCTTTCTGAGTTTTAAAGTTCATTTCGATAAACCTATAAAATACCCCATTGTCAGCGTAAGATATACATTTGATGAAAACAGTTCTTTCAAAATTCACGGTGGTATTTTTTTTGTTGGATTATCTATTTTCAGATGGTATGAAAGAAAAATAGCATTGATATAGGAAAATTTGTCAGAAAATGGCAATTGCTGAGAAAAATTAATTTCGAAAAGAAGTTTCTTTTTCACATTTTCTGGCAAATTTTTCCATGGTAATGTTACTTCTTGTGCTCCATCTAGAAAATGTTTTAATAAAATAAGACCACTATTTTTTATATGTAAGTACTTTTATGCTGTTATTAATTTCTTCTTAAAAATTTATTTGCATTGCCCTAATCTTAAATCTGTCCATCCAAGCAACGGAGAGCTTGAAAACATTATCATGCATAGTGCATGTGATCTCCCAGACAAGGCTGCTTGTTCAGAGTCTCACTAAGGAACAAACAAATTTTTTTTTAATAATATGCGGCTGGGTGTAGGAAAAATATTGAAAGTTCAACCAATGAAGAAAACAAAAATAAATTTTGTGTATTTAACATTAAACGAACTACAAAAAAATGGGATAATTTTATTTCAGCAGGACAAACGGGTAAACAGTTTTTGATTTGAAAATGACGTTTTAGTGTATAAATTGAAAAAATAATGAATCCTTTTGGCATTTTGGACCGATTACTCAGATGTTGAAGAACTGCTACTGGAAAAATCATCATTAAGGTTATCAACGGATTTCTGTCAACTAAATTATCCATTGTATGGTCTAATCTTAACACTCATTTTTACTTTCTTTCACATGTCCTACACAATTATTCCATTTTGCAGTGGTAATAGACGAAACAGCTTCACTAAAAATATTTTTAAGATCACAAAATTTAAAAGTGGTATTTTTTTGACAACATAGTTTTTTATGTCTGACCAAATAAGCTCTATTGCGTTGAGCTCGCAGTGGTAACGGGGGATGAAGTAATACTTTTCTATTATATGCGGTCAGACCAGAAAGCAGAGGGTAAGAATTAACAATACATTTTCAAATGAAATCACAAATGACAAGGGTATTCCTCAAGGTAGTGTTTTAGGTCCACTGCTTTTCATAATATATCTTAATGATATTAACTTATTTGTGGAC